>OZ023152.1:19435593-19469429 GCA_963675895.2 Styela plicata
GTGACAAATTGTGGGAGCATGGGACCAGACTGGTAGAATGACAGCTTCTCAAGACATAGTGGGAGCGATGGCCTTGTGGTTAAACATGTTGGCATCGCAGGTTGGACATCTTGGGTTCGAGTTTGGCTGGATTATTCATGCCCACCACTCAACTCAGGGTGTAATAACTCGGGTAGGCTAAGCCGAACAGGAAACGATCATATCTTTTCAGCAATCGTACGGTAACTCTGTCCGTCTATAAGTGGCCGCCGTTACAGGCCCTTGGGTAGGGTGATCCATTCTAAGAAGCGAATATGGAAAAAATTTTATTTACTTTGCTCCAAAGGGACAATATCAGATGGGTCCTTCATTTCATAGTCCAAATGATAAACTTTACAATGCGATGCAAGTAAAAATAAATAAATACACAAAAATAAATGAAAAAAATGTATTGCATGGAATGAATTGTTATAGGAAAGATAGTAACAAATCAAAGATTCAGGTTTAAGGAGGTCCAGATAAGCTAGAGGTTATCAGAAAAAATTTGACATAAAAAATTTAAAAACCTGAATCCAGGGAACACAATAAGTACTCTTGGTACAGGCCAGAGTTGGGGAGAATTGAGTCATCATTTTAATGACCGGACTCGAGTAGTTTTGACAAAATACAGATGCAAATTGACTCGTAACTTGATAAAAATTTAGCCCGAGTCTGCAAACACTTTTTAAAATACTGCGATTGTACAACTCATCAAGGAACAAATTAAAATTTCGGGAACTCCTGTTTGCAATGAACTCTGTGAAATCAACTTGTAAATGCATGACTTGACTTGAGACTTGAAAGTACAGTGACTCACCCGACTTGACTCGAGACTCTATCTCCGTGTGTTCGATTCATTGTTGTACCTGTCCAAAATATAATTTCAACAGTGGTAATATGCCAATTTTGAATATTACTAAGAATTTGACTTGACTTATCTCGTGTGTTCTTCGGCTTCACTTGGGACGTAGAGTGAGGCAGTATAAACAGTCTATTATTTACAGGGCTTTTCAGTTTTTACACAGTTCAGGTTTTTTGCTGGTTTTTGCCAACAACATTGCAATATCTTTTACCATAGGTCATAGTTTATCAATGATCTTTATAACAAACTCCCTATGGTCATTTTCACCCTTTTTTTGTTTTCATCCACAAGTTTAATAATCTGTGCAGATATTTTGTGCATCTCTCTTTGTACTTTGTTCTTAGCATTGTCAAGTATAGTTTTATCTTTATTTTCGATGGATGTTTGGAGTTCGCTCAACATGTAGTTCAGCACAGAGTCGTGATATGTTTTAAGAAACTCTTGGCTCGGGTTCGAGTTACTAATCACCTGAAATAGAAATATGAAGGTTAACTTCTTAGTATTGAAATTCTAAGGCTGGAAACGGATCTTTAAAAGGATTAACATACGACCGATCACCTAATGGTTATGAGTTTAGAGTACAGTTGCTAGCACTACATTTAGTAGAAGCTCCCTGCAATTTGTTTGGTTCTTAGATATTTTAGGTACCTTACCTAAAGCAAACTTCAATAAAACAAGAACCTCAAATCATCTTGTACTCCCAATAATTAAGTGGGCGCGATGGTCTATCTCGTGAGATATTTCGTCCTCTTGTGAGATATTTTGTTTTCTTGCGAGACATTTTGTCCTCTTGTGAGATATTTTGTCCTCTTGTGAGATATTTTGTCCTCTTGTGAGATATTTTGTCATCTTGTGAGATATTTTGTTTTTTAGCGAAACAATTTGTTCTCTTTCGAGATGTTTTGTTCTTTTGTGAGATATTTCGTCCTCTTGTGAGTTATGTTTTCATCTTGTGAGATATTTTGTTCTCTTGCGAGACATTCTATTTTGTTCTCTTGTGAGATATTTTGCCTTATTGTGAGATATCTTGTCCACTTGTGAGATACGTTGTCTTCTTGTATGCTATTTTGTCATCTTTTGAGATTTTTTGTCCTCTTGCGAGACAACATTTTGTTCTCTTGTGAGATATTTTGTCCTTTTGTGATATATGTTGTCCTCTTGTGAGATATGTTGTCATCTTGTGAGATATTTTGTCTTCTTGTGAGATATTTTATCCTCTTGTGAGATATTTTGTTCTCTTGTGAGATATGCTGTCCTTTTGTGAGATAATTTGTCTTTTTGTGAGATATTTTGTTCTCTTGCGAAACATTTTGTTCTCTTGCGAGACATTTTCTTCTCTTAAGAAATATTTAAGAGATATTTTTTCCTCTTCTTCCTCCTGTCCTCTTTGCTTGCGAGACATGTTGTTCTCTTGTGAGATACTTTTTCCTCTGGTGAGATATTTTGTCCTCTTGAGAGATATTTTTTTCTTTTGTGAGATATTTTGTCCTTTTGAGAGATATCTTATCCTCTTGTAAGATATTTTGTTCCCTTGCGAGGCATTTTGTTCTCTTGAGAAATATTTTGTCCTCTTGTGATATATTTTGTCTTCCTGTGAGATATTTTGTCCTTTTGTGAGATATTTTGTTGTCTTTTAAGGTAAGTTGTCCTCTTGTGAGATATTTTGTTCTTTTGCAAGACAATTTGTTTTCTTGCGAGATGTTTTTTTCTCTTCTTTCCTCTGTCCTCTTTGCTTGCGAGACATTTTGTTCTTTTGTGAGATATTTTGTCCTCTTGTGAGATATTTTGTCCTTTTATGAGATATGTTATCATCTTGTGAGATATTTTGTTATCTTTTGAGATATTTTGTTCTTTTGCGAGACAATTTGTTCTCTTGCGAGATATTTTGTCCTCTTGTGAGATATTTTGTTCTCTTGTGAGATATTTTGTTCTTTTGCGAGACATTTTGTTCTCTTGCGAGACAATTTGTTTTCTTACGAGATATTTTGTCCTATCGCGAGATATTTTATCATCTTGTGGGATATTTTGCGAGATATTTTGTCCTCTTGTGAGATATTTTTGTTCCTCTTGTGAGATATTTTGTTCTCTTTTGAGGTATTTTGTTCTCTTGCAAGACATTTTGTTCCCTTGTGAAATATTTGTCCTCTTGCAAGGCAAGGCTAGGCTTGTTTGTTCTTCTCTTGTGAGATATTTTATCTTTTTGTTCGCTTGTGCAATATTGTGTTTTCTTGTTGGATGAGATTTTCTCATTTTGTGAGATATTTTGTTTTCTTATGAGATATTGGTAAGATTTGGTTCTTCTGTGAGATATTTTGTGCTCTTGTAAAATATTTAGTCCTTTTGTGAGTATTTTTTTCTCACTGTGAGATATTTTATTTCTATCGTGATAGTGTTCTTGTAAAAAATATTTTGTGCGATTTTGTCCTTTTGTGGAATTATTTGTTCTCTCGTGAAAGATTTAGTTCTTTCTTTTGTGAGAGATTTTGTCTACTTGGTAGGTTTCCTTTCGTTGTGATTTTCGAGGTTTTGTCTTTGTGAGATTGTGTCTTTTTGTGAAATATTTTGTCCACTTATGAGATTTTGTTTTCTTTTAAGATATTTTGTCCACGCTATTCTTCCCTCTTGTGAAAGATTGGATTTTCTTTTGAGCTGTTTTGTTCTCTTGTGAGAAATGTGAGTTTTCGTCCATTTTTGTCAGTGTTGGCGGAATATGTTGGACATTGCAGGAATTCAATTCATAGGTCAGCAAAAAATTATCATTTTTAAAACCGAGAAAAAAGCACCTGGGCTTTGTGAAAGATATAGAGCTGAAACATTATGTTTTATGTCTTTTTAAAAATAGACAAAAATTTTTCAGTATTACAAAATCGGTGATGATAGTTAATTGTTTGATTGATGCGTGCTAGAAAGTTTGCCATTTTTGTAATTTGATCAAAATACTCATTCATAATTGGCACCTGGAGGGGTAGTGGTCATTTGCCACCTAAATTTTTTTTCAAAAATTCGACACCTTTTATCCATGCAAGTATTGTTACGTGTGGATTACTGATCGATCGCGCTGCCCTCCATTAGTGATGCTTGACAAACAGAATTGAATATTATAATTGCCCTAAAACCGCTAAATGAAATCGAATACTATTCACGAACGGAATCGAATACTGGAATCAGGAATATTATATTAAACAAACAAAGACATTTTCTCCAAAATATTTTGCCAAAATTACCTTCTATTTTATTGAAATGCACCTTTTTCATTCTGTTGATTTCAAATAACTAAGAAAATCAAATTGAATATTTTATACGGCCCCAGCCGCAACATTAACTTACCTCCTCCCCACCAGCAGTTTCCATCAGGAATGGTTCATCCCATATATGTAGACCAGATGTGTCGAATGTCTTACCGCCTCTCCAATGAAATTGTTCTTTGTTTTGAGGTAAATCATCATCTTCAATCCAGTTAGGATTTAGCCACTGTAGTAATGTATAAACCTGCATTCATACAGGCATAGGCTTTCAAGAATGCCAATGACGTTTTTTCTGAGAAGTGCAACCCTTCAGAAAGTGACAATGGTTTTACCACTATTCATGGAAGACACCACTCTCTGCACTTTACCACAGCGGTTCAGTTCCGTTCGAGATGTTTTCCGTTTAGAGTGCAGTTGCTGGTACTACATCTTTTAGTAGTTCTTTGCTATTAAGTTGCCGTCAGTTGGTTTCTTTTGGGCACGGCTCCCGGCTTTGCTCAGAGTGAAAAACAAAATAATAATATTGTGAAGCTTGAGTAACTGAGGCGAAGCCAAGGCTGGTAGTACGGTACGGTACGGTACGAAGTTCGGTACGGTACGATTGAATTTTCCGGTACGATAGTACGGTACGATTCATTTTTCAATTTTCGTACTTGGTACGGTACGGTACGAAGTTCGGTATTTATTTCGTACAGTACCGTACTCTTTTTCGTACCTTCGCATTACACTTAATCTTCTCAAATGTATTCGAAAAAATAATTTCATTTAACATCTATGCCGTTTCATAACGGGGCGCTGATAATATAAATTGTGTCCATCAAAGAATTTTTAAACTAAGGGGCAATTTTAAAATGATTAAAAGCGGCGCAGGTATGGTAATAAAAATGCAACTGATTCACTTGAGCTGATTA
Organism: Styela plicata; assembly: GCA_963675895.2. Taxonomy (NCBI): domain Eukaryota; kingdom Metazoa; phylum Chordata; class Ascidiacea; order Stolidobranchia; family Styelidae; genus Styela; species Styela plicata. Next base: position 19,440,630 of record OZ023152.1, read on the forward strand.
GATGAGCTATGTCGTACATCGGTTTTACTGCAGTGGCGTAAAACTTTGTGATTGCGTGGAAATACATATAGGCCGCTGATTTATGACGTCTTAATCTGAATGCATTTTTCTGTAATAACGAAAGTTGTGATGGCCCAATTAAAATCCAATTAAAATTCAAGATAAGCAGCATTCATAATACTAAAAATCACGGTGTTATCACGGTGCCTTGTGGTGGGGGGGGGGGGGTAGTCACACATGCAAGCACAGGCTTTCAAATTTACAAAAAGATTAGGGTGCCGGAGGCGCGCAAAATTTTATTGCAAACGAAACAAAAATACATGTTTTTAGAGTGAAATAAACATTACCAGACCGGAAAATGTATCTGAGCGCCGGAAGCCCGCTGAAATTTTTGTAAAAATTGAATGAAAATTTTCACTTTAAAGGCTCAATGCTACGAAATATACAAAATTATTCAGGGAATATTGCGCAACGCAAGCGCGCGAAAATTTTATGAAAATTAAAAACTCTCCCCTTGACCAACTATGCAACTAAGCTCATCAGTAACCACCGCTATTACGTTTTGTTTGTACTCTGCCACGCAGAAGTATATTATCAGAGCAGAAATATCAGAATATAAAGATATATTTAGGCTGTTTTGAGTTGAATGTTAGCTGATGCTCATTTTAAATAGAAGATATATTTTGTAAAAAAACAGTCAAGTCACAATATGGCATGTCGGGAATACGTCTGTCTGGTATGAAAAAATAAATAGCATTATTCAGTTATGTGAAGAGAACGTAAATTACATCAGAAATACCAGGTGCACAATGATAATGTTCGAATTTCGTGTGACGACACAATGCCATATTTTTTCGCGAAAACTGTGCTCATCCTACCACCATTTATCACCACCGGCCTACCATTCTCATACGCAATGTGAACAATGATATTGGGGTGGCATATGCTTAATTACGCGCATGTTTTACTGTCCTGGATTTTAAACCAGATATCATAAACTGCATCACTTTGATGTAAGATGTTGGTGACGTTTCTTGCGGTGGCCAGATCTTACAAATAAAGCTGATTTGGACATTGGTAGTTGGTACGGTACGAAATTGCGGCCCAGCGAATCGTACCTGTTTTCGTACTGGTACGAAATTTAGTACGATAAATGAAAAATGTTAATCGAACTTAATATCGTACTGGTACGAAGTTCGGTACGATGTACGAAAAAAATAATATCGTACGGTACGGTACGGAAAATTTTCGAAAGGTACGGTACGAAGTTCGGTACGAAATTATTTTGCTGGTTCGAAGTACGATAAAAATTCCGTACCGTACCGTACTGCCAGCCTTGGGCGAAGCACGCATGTTTGACAAAATGAACCTTCCGACTGGGTAATTTACACACCGTACTTTCTCATTTCATTGAAATTGATAGCTTTAATCAGACGTCCTGATTCAATCCGCTGCACACAACCCTCCCGCCTGTTAAAATGCAGAACTAAAAGGAACAAAGAATGTTTTTGTAATTTCTTTTTGGTCGCGAATTTAAAAAACATATTCAGTTTTATCGCTTGTTTATTTTTTACGTTAATTTTTTATAAAAAAAATGTTTGGTTATGATAGACAGTTATCATTTTTGCAGACTAATTACTCAATTATTGCTCCGCATTTGGGACTATTTACAAATACAAATAAATAAATTCCTTCATTAAATAAAAATCCAAAAGTGCCATGACACGCCTTGTTCTGAGTTCTGCTTACAAATTCGCTACTGACGGACATGTCAGGTATATACAAGATATGGAGAGAAAGTTGTGAAATAGGTATATATCTCACCCCTTTTTTCCGCAGGTAATGCAATATATATGGTTCAAAAGAAACGATTTCCCAGATCGCAAGCATCCAGCTATAGATATGACAACGACATTCTTCTCAACGAGGTTTTCGATTTTGAAAAATTAATCCACAACTTACTCTATTCTGAGCAATGCACCATTGACTGTATAAGTGATGCATATGGGTTTGCCCATTATACTGGTACTCTGTATTGCATATAGATTGCTTTTACAAACTGAAACAAAAAGGGGAATGCTGATACGTATAAATTGCTGACACAAAACACAGAATGAAACTGTTATGCTTGGATCACAGTGGCGATGAAAGGTCTCAAATTTAAAGGGGGTCAGGATACAAATATAAATATTGTGCATAAATACGATGGCATTAGCTCATCTGCCGGGGCTTCGAGCTACGCATCTCTGATCGCCCTGGCACAGGTTCAAATCACAAGTTCGAGTGATGATGATGCCGCGCGCCGCTGAGTGAACTTGATGATCAGCTTTTCAAGCACGCGGGATAAAAGTGTGACGGTGTCATGTTTTTTGATGAGCTTTTGATCAACGAAGTCAGGTCGAGACCACGCCTTTATGATATGTCTCGACCTGATAACCGTGATTTAAATGTTAAATCGAATAATTGAAATGAAATTGCATTGTTGCAGGTTGCAGTTTTTGAGTTAAGGTTTGGGAATCGCAAGTTACCGTATCCTGGATCGTATCTAACGTCATAACTCAAACTTACATGTATTCAAATCATCATTTCGCCTGGTGAAGTTAAGGACCATGTTTTAAATAAGCCACTTGATCATCATCAAAAATGGAAGCTGGTGGGCTATATAAATTATGATATAATATTATCTTTGTTTTTTATTACTTTCCAGATAACTATGTAATTCGATGGCTTTATTGGTATCGACTTTAGTGTCGAAATATGTCACCTAAATTTATCAAATATACCGTATGAGTACCGGTACTCACCAAGCTGTTTCCTTCTTTGTGGTATAGCATGGACCCAGAACTCTCTTTGTTGCTCACAGGCGTACAGAAGTGCGGCTAGTTTGCGTTTCTTGGTGAGGGGCATTTTGTTCGCGTTATCGCGCAGATTATGTCAGACCTAATCGCGTAAATACCGAATTTCGCGCGTCGAGGTTGCTAGGTAACTGCTGATGATACTCCGTAGCGTAACCTAGCGAACCAAAATTGTCGCGTCCAGTGTAAACGGCCTACGCGCGCGGCGGCGCACGGCGCGGCACCGCGACGCGTCCTGTGTAAACGCACCTTCAGTCTTCAGTCGCAATTTTCCAAATCACAGTAAAGTCGCTTCCCTTCCTTTGTTTTAACTGCACTTGGTTTGAATGAATAAATATTTAATATAGATATTTCTGGCTTTCTCCTCCCGCAGGACAAAAGTGAAAACCTATTCGAGCTGTGCCCTCCGGATCTGGAACTGACTGTGTGACGAAACAGTCGGTTCAGTTATCACTGTGGCGTCACGGGCACTAGTGCAGTGTCGAGCGCGGAAGCGACGTTGCTACTTCCCAGAGCCGAATATTCGGACAAAAATTAAAATAATGTCCGAATTCTAACCGCTGTGTCCAAAAACCAAAATTCTCTCTGACAAACATTTACATGTCGCGAACAATATGATGTTACGATTTATATGAAAATATATTAGAATTTTATTACCTTCACTCCCAGAATGATGAAATTTCTCTAACAAAACGTCAAGAAAACGAGGGGTGTCGCGGTCCATATGGTTAAGCGGTATTCTCGGCTTTCCTCTCCCGCAGGATAGAAATGAAATCCTATACTAGGTTTGGGACGGTCTTTTTTTTAAAAATTATCATAATTTCTTAGCCTGCATTTAGTGTCCGTTGAGGTGTGGCTAACTTGTGGCATTACTTGGAAGACATGGAAAAGGCCAGGTTAGCCCAATCGGTGCAAACGACAGGAGTACGCTCAAGGAAATGCACTATAACTGACCTTCTCGGTTCAAATTCCATGCGGGATGATCACAGCCATGCGAAATGATTGCTGGATACCTTGCTGGGACATGATTCAACGAAAATACTTAAGAAACTGGCAATAGGTGCCATGCCATAGTTTTACGCAAATTGTGATTTATAAAAAATCACACGGAGTGGAAAATATTAGGCGACTTGTCTATGATTCCACAATAAAATGACAGGTCCGGCGTGTGTACACAAGTTTTTTCATTTTATAAACGAGTAAGATTACTGGTGCAACAGCTTCAAGGAGCGACTGGATTAGGGATTCAACCAACCCGCAACACATAGCTGCACTGGAATAAAATAAAATTCACAACATTGAAAAAAAATAAACTTTTATAAAAAAATAAGAAAGATTGGAACGAAAAAACGTTTGGCAGTAAAAAAGAAAGAAAACTGCGATTGATAAGAACCGTGGGCATTAATCCACAGTTATTAAGCACATTTTTCATAGCCGTATTGATGATTTGGAACCTTTTTAGGCAGTTTGGTTGTTGCCAAATACCAAAACACTATCAGGAGATAAATCATAAAATATTGTCAGTTCGTTGAATTTACTTCAGGTGGCCGAAGTGCAGAATATGACATTTTGCCAGTCTTCTTGGGAAGAGTGGATACTTTACAATGTTTTTTTTAACCACTGGTGGCTCTGTGGCTTGTAGATGAACACGATTAGTGTTGTTTGAAAGATAGGATGTGAGTTTAGTGGTGGGCTTGGACAAACGAGCCAGACTCGACCCCGAGATTTTCAACCTTCAACTTTGACACTGACGATCACAGTGTCTGACAATATATTCAAAGCGTAGAAAAAGATGCAAAATCATCAATACTGCTATGAAATAGTAGTGTTGATGGTTTTGACATTTTTTGTCTACCTGAAAGAAAAGGTGTGGACATTTTTGACACCCGAAGCAAACAAAATTCTGCCACTCTACAGCCTAGCAGTGTATGGAAGGAACCACCATAATAGGTTGCAATAAGTGATATTTGCCCTTTTCATTTTTTTTTCGTGACAGTGACATGAACGTGTGACATGAACTGACAGTGACAGGAAATACGTTCGGAAAATTCTAGATCCCGCACTCACAGGGCTGATAGTCAGATTTCAACAATTTCAGAATTGTTGCAACAAGCGCTGTTATATACTCTCAAAGAGCACAACATCCATACTGTTTGTTCCAATCTTCAAAAAGAACCAAATCTTTAGAAGATACGCTCGGACGAACACGTACCAATGCTTTCCGAAAATCCTCTAATATGATTGGTCGAACATCTTCTTTACTTATCGCACTGATATCCATGCCCTGAACACAAAAGGACTTCAAATTACAAACTATAATAAGGACATTATATATATATATATATATATATATAAAAATGTTATAAGTGTTTTCACCTCTAAAGACCACTCATGAGAACAAAGCATAATAAGATGTGGACACCGATGACAATTGCAATGCAAATTTCGAGCAATATTGGTCATAGAGTATTGAAATGCGTCATAAAAGTTCATCTAGTGGGGAAGGAAAGCTAGCGAAAACGATCTGAGCACGTTGCAAACCACAACCGCTCGAGCCAGTCACCAGTTCCATGTCTGGGATCAGGACCTCATCCAGCGACCATAATTTTTTTTCAAATTTTCTCATTGAAATTCACTATGCAAGGCCGAAAGTAGAACATAAAGGCAGCAATTCTGATATATATAACAAAGATCTACCGGTATTACAAAATGTAGTAGGCTACTGGCGACGGCACTTTCAGGGGGAACAGTGCAAAGATAACTGAACTACTATAATAATATATAAACTGCAGGCAGGGTGTGGTATCTGCTATGGGTGATCGAAAAACCCATCAGGGATAAGATTTCATTTTTATCCTCTGGGAGAGAAAGAGCTGAAAATACGGCTTGAAACATATGGTGTACAACGACCTCCCACGCAGATACCAGTTCTGATCGGGGTGAAGTTTTATTGGCTTTTCATATTTTTCTTTTTTCTGCGCATCGGCCTAATTGGAGGAAGCCATAAGCAGACGACCCGCAGACCCACCGCATATAATCATCTTTTGCGTGATTCAAACGTACATATGTAAGATTAGAGATGCAAAGACCGAAGCATATTTCAAACTCATTTGAGATTGATATAACCAGACACCAATTATTTACCATACCTGTAAGCTCCTGATAGGTCCCAATGCTGCTTCCCTGCACAAGTTCGCCATGTCTGCACCAGAGTAACCGTCGCTTTCTGAGATGATTTTGTTGACTTCGTCCTCAGATAGATTGTAGCTTTGTTGTTGTAGTAGTGATTCAACAATCTAAAAAAGGAATAAAGTGTATTGAGGTGATTTTTTTCACTAAAATTCACTCTACGCCAGGATGGAAAGAAGCGCTTACGAAGAACTAATGGTTACTTAGATGGGGCAGCAAGCTACTTCAAAAGTAGTACCAGTAACTGCACCCCAGGACTAAATAAAAATAGTAAAGTGCAGTGAGTGGTATCCTCCTAAGATTATATCTTAGGAATTATCTTCCTTAGCCACTTATAGACGAACATGGAGTTCTTGGAAAGATACGATCTTTTCGATTCAGATTAGCCTGCCCAAGTTATTACACCTAGGTTGAGTGGTGAGCATGGATTGATAAGCTAGACTCGGCGGGACTTGGACCTGAGATATTCAACTTACGATGACCGCATTGTTTCCATCTGGTTGCCTCTCACGACACACAGGAAATGAATACTATACAGGCAGGTTGTTCTGAAAACCTAATTCCTCATTTTATATTGACATCCACAAAATTTAAAAAACATGATTTATCGGACATGGAAGTTAACAAGACATTCTGGAAGTCCCTTTTTCTTTTTTAGTCACTCATTTTAGTGAAATGTGGTCGCTTACAGGCAAAAAGGGCTAGTGTTGTTGGAAAGATGTATGTATTCCTTCTGGTTTGATGGAGTCTATTACAAGGTATTACACCACGGGTCAAGTGGCAGGCATGGATTAAGGAGTCAGATTTGACAGGATTCGAGCCCGAGATCAAAGTGAAAATCTCATGCCAGAGGAATAAAATATCTCTTTGTAAGTGTCTTGTGGCAAACAAGCATTAAAAAAGGGTTCAAAAGCATCAATACTGCTATGAAATAGCAGTGTTGATGATGTTGAAGCCTTTCTGTCTACTCGGAGAAAATAACATGAACATTTTGGACACCGGAAGAAAAACAACATTCTGTCCCCATGCACAAGATTCTCGCACACAACCTGTTTTCTAGCACCAGACTCCGGCAGTGGGATATAAAGTCTCTTTGACAATCTTCTCCGTGCCGCTTCATCTATTTCCTGTGGTCTGTTCGTCGCTCCTACAACTAAGATACGATCTTCTGATGAGGTTGCAGCACCATCAAGTTGGACCTGCAAAAATGAAGACATTTTTTTATTGAAATTCACTCTGAGCAAGGCCAGGAGCAGTGTTTAGAAGGAACCAATTTACTAATAGCAGAAAGATAATACAAGATGCAGTACCAACAATTGCACTCCGAATGGGAAACATCCCAAACGAAACCGAACTGCTAATGTAAAATGAAGTAGGTGGTATCTGCCCTGGGCGTTGGTAATCTACCACCTCTTTTTCTAAAGTGGCCCATGGTATAGGTTCTTGCTCATGATGATTCACTAATAATGGGCGCGATGGCCTAGTGGTTAAATATGTTGACATCATAGGTTGAAGATCTCGGGTTCGAATTCCCGCCGAGTCCGGCTCGCTTATCCATGCCCAACACTCAACACAGCATGTAATACCTTGGGTAGGCTGAGCCGAACAGGAAAAGATCATATCTTTCCAGTAATTGTAACCCTGTCCGTCTATTAGTGGCCGCTGTTACAGGGCCTTGACAAGGTGATCCACTCTCAAGAAGTGGCTATGAAGAAAAATGATAAAATAAAAAAATGCCTCACCAGGAATTCAGTTTTTATTCTTCTTGACGACTCATGTTCACTGTCGCATCTTTGTGAAAGTAACGAATCGATCTCGTCTATAAATATCACTGCTGGTTGGTGGCAGGACGCAACGGCAAAGAGTGCTCGAACCTGATAATGGTGGATGATAGAAAAATATATTTTTGATACACCACGAGATAATTTTTTTTAACTGATGAATTTGAATTTAAAGCAGTTTTACTCTATACAAAAATATCATGTTATCAAGATAATATCATCTTGCCAAAGCCTGAATGAATAACTGCCATGAAAGTGGTCTTGTGCATACAAATGAAATTTGGTGTGAAACAAAATTTAATTGTGTGGTGAGCACAATACCTTCTTCAAATTCGATACACCATTTTGACAACATAAAATTAACATGAATCACGATTACCATTCATAAATTTAATAAAATAGTAACAGTCATGAGTACAAAACATCATAATTCGGAAAAAAAATGCTAAATATAGATGGTCACAGCAAGATTCGAACCTTCGACCTACCATTTTCTCTCCTTCTCCAACCCACTTGGATGTGAGAGATGAAGCACTTATGCTAAAAAAAGTTGCTCCAGACTGACTTGCTATGCATTTTCCAATCAATGTTTTACCAGTGCCTGGTGGTCCGAATAGAAGAATACCCTGGAAGTCAAAATATTTTCACGTTATATTATTTTCATGTTAATCTACGATTCGTGAAAGCATTGGTAATAAGATTTGATTCTTCTTCTTTGATTCAAAAATAACAGAATCAAAAATGTATATATTTCCAGAAGATAAATGTGAATTCTGATGTTTCACAATTTTTTAGGATGTTTTTTTTATAGCCACTTCTTAAGAGTGGATCACCCTATAAAAGCAGCCAGTTATAGACGGACAGGGTTACAATTACATGGAAAGATATCATCCTTTCTCATTCGGCTTAGCCTACCCAAGTTATTACACCCTGGGTTGAGTGGTGGGCATGGATAAGTGAGCCGGACACGTCAGGGCTCGAACCCAAGATCTTCAACCTGCGATGCCAACATGTTTAACCACTAGGCCATCGTGCCTCACAAAATTTTAATTGGTGTGGCATAGTACTAGGACCCGAAAGAAGTTGAATGATATTTGATTCAGCCCACCCTGATATATCCCCAATAAGGATGGGAAATCAGAATACCAAATTCGGATCCTACAGTATCCGAATCCAAGATGCATATTTGAATCGAATAATAGGATTCGATGCTAATTAACATTTGTTGAGCTCACGCAGTCAGACAAAGTCGAAAATAGGGCTGGGCAAAACTGAATCATTTGGAATTCGAATCTGATTCGAATCGAATCACTATTTCTTTGTAAATAACAAATATCCCTATTTTACTATTATACCTTGTCCTCATTGTGAAAATAAAAAAAATTATGGTGTGTAGTTTACTTTCAGTTTAGCACTAAGAGCAACAATTTTGATATTTTAATTACAAAATATAATCGGTTTTGGTTCAATTTGGTCAAAATCTATTGCATTTCGTCGCTAAAAATGAAAATCCTAGTTCAAACAAGTTTTTGTCCATATAAACAATTCGAGATTGCTTCGAATTAATCGTGCTTCAAAGCGATTCGAATCAGCGAATCGAACTGGCCAGCCCTAGTTGAAAATGTTGAAAAAGCGTGGAGAGTGTATGGGATTGCGAGGACGCAGCCTGTCACAAAAATAGCTGGATTACGACCCGTGCAAAATGGCAAAAATTAATCTCTCCAATGACATAAGTATGTCATACGCCACTAAGGAAATATCATCCCGATTTATTAGGTTTGCCTGTTTGATGCTTAGGTGCAAGATTATATGTCATGCGATGACGTTTAGGGATTTTAATTTAGGAATAGGATTCGGTATTTTGAAAAAAATTTTACTACTTCGGAACAATTCCGGATAAGGGAAGTATACAGAATGGCCTATCTCTATTTGCCGATGTATTGCGCATCCGAAGCATGGTCCATTGGTAGCTCGGCCTTGACAAAATTAAAGTTCATATTGGAATAGGCCTAGAAACCCTAGGGAGGAGCAGAGGGAAGCAACCCCACCAGCTGCGTGTGTTGATTTTACCTGAAGCAATCTCATAAACCAAAAAATGAGCGTCGAGGGGAAGAGTACCAAAGAAATATATGACAACATATATTACCTTTGGAGGTCCTCGCAAACCAGTGAAAATATCAGGTCTTAGCATAGGCCAAATTACTATTTCTTTGATTGTTGTCTTTGCAAATTCGAGCCCTAGAAATAAATATTAGAGAGTTCAAGAGAATTATCTGTCATTTCATAAAGGATTATTTTCAATCTGCCTAAGTTTTGGATAATTGCAGGGGTCTAAATAACATGAGTATTACTATCATCTGTACTCTAGTTAGGGTGTCTTGAAGGCAGTCATCAGATACCTTCGAGCCAATGATGAGAGTATTTACTAGTTCTCCTACCATCATTCAGTACACAATTCTGAGCATAACAATGGCTTTTAAGCCGTATTTATCATAAAGTCATTAATATTAAGCACATCAGTTAAGTAATTTTATGCGGAAATACAAACATGGAGAACACGAGAGAATACAGAGCACACACCCGCCTAAAGAAGCTCTAGGTTCTTATCTACACAATTCCCACAAATTTTTGTATCAAGTTTATAGCTAACAATTTGCCGCAAAATACCACTATTTCAGATTAATGTTGACTTTTCAATGCTCAGTATCATCCCAATTAATACGAGGACAATGGTCCATTATTTTGGCTATAATTAGTTTAATATGGAAACAAAAAATAATTTTCCATCTTAATACAACCAAATACCTGCTATATCGTCCCATTGGATGGGAGGACCATGATCCATTATTTCATTCGTAACCAGCTCAATAATCTTAGGATCCATTCCTTTCAATCTGGGGTCCATATCATCGATGTCCATTTCCATGTCACTATTGCCAATCTTCTGGCCACATTTCCGTAAGAGAGACTAATGAAAAAGATAAAAGTGAATACAAGAAAGTTGATTAAAAAAAAAAACATCAGCTAAAATCATGGAATTCTATTCTACAGCAGTGTTTCCCTTCAGTTTTTTTTTTTATTTAAATTCACTCTGGGCGAGGCCGGAAGCGGTGCCTTAAATGAGACAACTAACGTCCACTTAATAACAAATAGCTACTGAAAGATGTAGTACCAGCAACTGCACTCTAAACGAAAAACATCCCAAACGGAACTGAACAGCTATGGTAAAGTGCAGTGGGTGGTATCTGCCCTGGACGATGGTGAAACCATCTACCACTTCTTTGTTTCCTTATAGTAGCCTCTTACAACAAGCAGAAAATATGTAATACCTATTCTAAAGCCCATACCTACAGGGCTTAAAAATGTTCATGTACAGTTCATATAAAATGTGATTAAACAGGGCTGAGAAAAGATTGTTGTACATATTCTTGATTCGTGCAAAATCCAACTATTTTTCCTGATCTGATCGCAATATTTGCAGAGTACAAATGATGTTACATTCATGCGTAAATGGGTCAGGAAAATCAAAAATTTTTAGTCTTGATCCAATTTCTGTAAAAAATTTTCATATTGTGTACTGACAATCCAGATTAGTATTGTGGCTTTAGATTTTTGCTTTTTCCCAGGCAAGAAATGCAAAAAGTAAAGATAATGGACCCGTATTTTTCCCATTTTACATAAAATTTGACATGAATCATGATTTAACTGCAAAATTAACAAATTTAAGAAGTGATCAAAAAACAAAAATATTGGAACCAAAATTCTGAAATACCTGACTACCCCTGGCCCACTGTGACCTATATTTTTATTTATACTCACACAATCTCTTTCATTTTGATCTTTTTGATCCTTTGAACTTGGTGGAACAAACTTCCCAAAGCAATTATTGCGAGGTCGAGCACCGAGTGATTTCTTTCCAGCAGGATTGCTGCTGTTCAAGGAACCTAGGTTTGGAGAAAAAATTAATAATTTATTTACAAAAATTCACCTGAATAAAAGCATGAAAAATAAGGACAACACCTTCAGATTAAAGATGAGTCTATTGAAAATATGGTATGAAACATAAAGTTAAAATAAGGTGGGGAGTTTTTAAGGATGAAAATTGAATCATCGGGTCGGCACTCAGGAGTAATCCTCACTCTCAGCTCAACCTAGACATAGAACAGGACCTGACCAAATGTACAATACAACACAAAACTGCAATTGGCCTATGGGTAGGAAGAATCTTGGTTTCCTTCGGATGTCCGAAATCGTCAAGTCAATTTCTCTGGATGTACAAAAAAATCCTAAAATTCATCAATACTGCTATTTTATATTATTTCGTATCGATGATTTCGAACCTTTTCCCATGGTTTCCATGGTTGCTGCTACCATCCTTTTTCCATTTTAAGAGCATCCAAATGTATATAATATATTTCCTATCTATATCAGAGCCGTAAGTCGAGGAATTAAAAAAATAGGAAGTAGGGGTTGAAGTTGAGCGAGCAGTTGGACACTAATATAACAAAATGAATTTCAAATATTGTTTAAACAAAATTATCTTTACATATCTGCAGCACCGCAGCAAGTGGTAATGGGTATATTATCACTCAGGACAAATAGCACTTATTGCACTTCTTCACAGTGGTTCAGTCGTTTTTGGAATGCTTTCAATTCAGAGTGCAGTGGCTGGCACTGTATTATGTGGCAAATCGTTGCCATAAAACTAGTCGATATTTGATTCTATGTAGGCGCTGCTACCGGCTTTGTAAAGAGCAAATGTTAATAAAAAACTCTTACTACGTTGAGGAGAATGATGCTTATTCTTCTTTCTATCAATCTCATATTGCTCTCTGGCTGATTTGAAATGTGATTTACGTTCCGGTTCCATCTCCGAAAACAAAGCTGAAAAAATGGTGAAAATGGAAAATAGAAAAGTAAAACATCCAAACTAGAAAATTCAAATGTCAGTATTTTTAGCATTCACTATTTTAGTTTTGAAATTTCATTGCATACAAGCATACATTTCAAATTTTTGTTCTTCTATTTTAGATAGTCATTCATTTGGAATGAACAGACAGCTAAGATTCCGCCTAGACCACACGCATTACATAAAGCAGTTATTAATGTACCTAGTGGGTAAGAAGTGGTAGGTGTTTTACCATCGCCCAGGGCAGATACAACTCACTGCGCTGTATCAAAGAGGTTCAGTTCCACTTGGGATGTTTTCCGTCCAGAGTGCAGTTGCTTGTACTACATCTTCAGGTAGCTCTTTGACATTAAGTGGCCGTTAGTTGGTTTCTTTTAGGCTCTGATTCCGGCATTTCTCAGAGTGAATTTCAATGAAAAAAATATGGATTCCAGTGTCCATGTGCCCAACACACCAGATCTTGAACCCAACTCCTCTGTGTGCAGTGTCAATAGAACATCTCTCCATGAATCAAATACCTACCTCCATTGTCTGAATTATCATCAGAAACATAACATTTTCTTTTGTTTTTTCTCAAAGTTTCTTCAAAAAACCCTCGTTTGGTCTCATTTTCTGAATTTATTCCATCTTTGGGAAACTTTTGATAAATACTAAACGATTTCTGCTTTTCTTTCGAAGTGGAAGTCTTATTTTGAACAATTTTTGCACCAATTGGGAGCACAAAATTTCCACATTTTTTTAGTTCATCTCTTTCCGGCTCGGAGAGAGTTTTGCATTGGTCCAAAGCCTTCTTGACATTGTCCATTTCCAGTAATTTTGACATCGTTAATCCTGATTGAAATTTTTCCATTTTTTTCTTGTGGTTTGGGACAAGTGATTCAATAGCATCTTGGTATGAATTGAGACCTTTCACTTTGTCTTTTCCTATAAAAATAAACAAGGTAAGATAATCAAAGAAGCTACTAAGAATCAAATTAACCCTACTTTCCTAGCAGAAGTAAACTGTGGAACTCTTAATTGCAATTGAGGCCTGAGCAAGATTAAGTTTTGCCTCGAGAATAAGCTTATAGGTTTCTTTTTTAGAAATTTGAAAACACAGAAAAAAAATGTATTATAAAGGGAACTTCTGTGATCTCTAACGGCCGGATGGCATGACCTTGGTTTTCTCCTGTTGTCTGGAATGTTTATATCATTTTCTTTGTATATACAAAAGACCTTCAAAATCTTTAGCACCGCTATTTCATAGCAGCATTGATGATTTCGAACTTTTATATACAGTTTGGTTGCTATCAGACAATTAAAACCGACATTTAAATCTTGTAGTCACAGATATTATTATTGCCTGTTTGCTGAATTTTCATCTAATAGAACATTTTCTTCAGGTGTCTGAGTAACAGAGCAGTTGCCATTCTGTCAATTTGCCAGATGTCGAGTGGGCGCGATGACCTAGTGGTTGAACATGTTGCCATCGCAGGTTGAATATCTCAGGTTCGAGCCCCAGTGAGTCCAGCTCGCTTATCCATGCCCTGTCTGTCTATAAGTGGCTGCTAGTGCAGGGCGTTGGTCCAGGTGATTCACTCTAAGAAGTGCCAATAAAAAAGATGCCCTGCCCTTGAAAACCCAAAATTAACCAAACTTTGGTGATATAAAAAATTTTCAACGGTAAAAAATTAGTCTTACCATCAATAATTGCTGAATATTTATCCAATTCATTTCCAAACATATCAGAAAAGATATCAAATTGTAATTCTTCAGAACCAAATTCATGACATAGTTGTTTCATGTTTTGTCTTCGTACTTCAGCAGCTTCCCATGGAGAAATATTTTCCTTTTTTAACTCCAGTTCCCGAGATCTCCATGTGGAATAATTTGTTTCATCCAGTTTATCCATTTTCACTAACTAGGTTTATTTCAAAATCAGTTTCTTCAGTAAATTTGATCCATCTATTTATCCATTCTTTAAGCGTCAATTTTCACAATCTTTATAACGATTAATATTTGCTAAATCCAGCAATTTGAATTTCATATCACTAGATATTATTTGCTATTCTAGTATTATCTTAATAAAAAAGAAATATTAACAATAAAGAAACAAAAAAAATCAGTAACGAATCTAGGAAATATTTGGAACTTTTAAATAGCGACGGCAGTTTTAGATTTGCAAATAGAATCGATTCAAATACATATTACCTATATTTGAAAAAGTTCCAAGCAAGAATTCTATCGGCTACGCTAAAATTTTTTTCATATTCCAGAACTCTCTGTCATAATATTATATTCACAGTCACATTCATTTTTGAATCAAATTCAATTCTATTCTAGAAATTAGCAAAAAAATCTCAAATTATTGCCAAAATTTTATGAAAGATTTTTAATCAAGAATTCTATCCGATACTGAAATTTTATTCATATTCCAAACCCTTCTGGAATATCGATAAAATTTTAGGTAAAGGCCAATGCTTTACAAGATAAAGTTTTTCGTTTAGGTAAAAATGCTAAGCCAGACCACGGACCAGAAGAATACTACATGCTCTGATACTCAGACACCCGAAGATAATGCCTAAGGAAGAAAATACCTTTTTGTAGTTCGGTTGCTACTATACAATCTAAAAGAGGCATTTTGAATTATGAAATATTGTTTATTTGCTGAATTTTCTTCCAGTGAAACCATTTTTTCGGGTGTCGGAGCAGCTGACATTCATCCAACTTGGTGCCATTGATCTAGGTACCAACATGAGTTGCTAGATCTTGATTTCCTTCGAGTTGTCTGAAATATTGACTTATTTTATTCAGGTGAGCCATTGGTCCAACGGACATGGACTAACTACTTATCCTGCTTCTATGGCTGCGTGTGTGCGGATCCGTAAGAAGTAAATGCAAGAACACAGTAGCAAGAGTAATTAGGATAACTATAGAAGTTCAAAGTTTTGCTTCGAACTCCGCACAAATTTATACTTGTAAGATTTCAGATGACCAAAATCAGGACTTTTTCAGACGAACATTTAAAAAAAATGTGAAACATAACTGAAATAAATCTGTGTAATTGTCTATTCAACTCTAGTCTGTGTTTGTTCTGACAGTGGAGTAAATTGGTTTTTGCGAATAAATTAGTTTTATTGTCTGTAATGTTCGATTACATTTTCCAACATACTAGCTTCTTGCTTTTGCAAGTTTATGTTGCTTTGATTGTAGATGAGTGCTCAGACTTCCTGCGTGTTCGATCACAATGTTACAAGTCTGGCAATAATATTGGCCACTAGGTGTCATACTATTTGCAAAATCACCAGGAAGAGACGGCTTTAAATTTATATTTGAACTAGCAGGGCGAGATTCGGGTTGCGTAAACGCCAAATGAGCAGCGGGGTTGTAACTGTAGGCCGGTGTGACAGGACTCTCCTGAATTCCTAAAACTCCACCACTCACAAAATGCGTCGCTTTGAAAGGTTTTCGATAAGGTCGATTGCCTCGTTGAACGATCCTTATTTTCTTTGCATGAGATTTACCAGCGTAATGTTGTTTTGCATTTTGCAGTGATGACATTTTTACAGAGCATAAACGACAAAATCTAACAGTGTTTTGTGATCGATCGCCAGTATCTTTCTCCCATGTGAGGCACTCTGGAGTATTGATGGGCGTGGGGAGGTTTTCAGTAATTTGGTTGATTTTTTTCTCAATTTTCTTTTCATCAGAACCACTGAGAAAATTGTTGATATTTTTTTGATGAGTTTCACCGTTGTAATGCGCTTCTGCACTCTCTGGACCATTGAGCAAAACATTACACACTTTACATGTTTTAGGGAATTCTGCACTGTCAGCATTTGTCGCAGTTTCTACTGACTCAACCATTTCTCCATCAACGTCAAATCCAGACCCCGGTTCTTGAGCGGCGCCTTCGGACTCGCCTTCGGTTTTCTTTTTCTTCCGTCGGAAATATGGTCCACGGCGCCACCTGTCTTTTCCTCCTCGTTTTTTTCTCTTTTTAGCTTGTTGCTGGTGGTCAGTATACACTTGTTCAGATTTAGGCGCAGCGACAGGTACCGGCCTCGGATTCAATTCCTCTCCTTTGATAGTCTCAGTATAGCTTGTTTCCCATTTTTGTTTCGCCGAAATACGAGGTCCGATCGGAACTTGTGGGGTTGCGTTTTTGATTTCTTCAGATTTTTTATCGTCAGTTTTATTGTTTTGATTTTCTGTTGATGTTACTCCATTTTGCATTCTAGTACTTGCAGTATTGCTCGACTGGGGCCCTAAAAATTTTTCCTGCGCCTTTGAGATTTGACGATTAACCAAATCAGCTCCCCATTTTGACACCCCACCTGGTTGTGTTCTTCCTCTTGCAGGCCTTGGGGCTGGTGGCATTCGTCCCATTGGTCCCCTTGTGGGAGGAACCCAACCCCCTCTATAACCCCCACCTAGTGCTACTGCACAGTCGTCCATCAATCCAGATTGGATATCATCCAAAATTGCGGCAGTGGCTAGATCGTCCATCAGACTAGGACCATAGCGACTGTATGCACCTCCATAACTTGCTGAATAAGGTGGCAATCGTTGATGTCTAGGAGGTGGCCCATATGCCATATAATCATACTGGTAACCACGATCCATCTTTCTCGGAAGGATTGGTCAGGTCAAAAATGATTGATAATAATTAACAATGCAATATCAAATAGATATAGATACACAGTACAGTGACTGAGGCAAAAGTGTAGAAAATAATTATCATGTTAAGCTGACCTTAGGTTTAGTGGAGTTTAGGATAGGATATCATTTTTAAATTGCGGGAGAGGAAAGCCGAGAATACAGCTTAATCATATGGTGAACCAAGACCTCTCATGCAAATACCAATTCTGAATCGGGGTGGAGGTTTTTGATTATCGCATTTCTCATTTTTCCTGTGATGATCAGAGATGCGTAGAGACGCGTATTCCCAACGCTTTACCGATAGAGCTATGCTCGAATATCATCAAAATTAAAACTGGCAGAATATCCTCATCCTAACCAGAGGCACTGCATGGTGCTACTCTGTACTAAAAGCAATATACATGGCATTGCCTCTCGCGTTCATGAAGATCGGGAATATGGTACTAAACTTGACATGTTCATGTGACCCTTAACCTCAAGCTTATTACTATTTTTTTATTGAAATTAACTCAGTGCCTAAAAAAAACCAACAACTGCCACTTAATCTGCAATAGCATAAAGCTACTACTGAACCGCATAGGAAAAGCATTTTCATCCTGCAGGAGAGGAAAGCCGAAAATCCAGCTCAACCATATGACAAACCACTACCTCTCGCTGCACAAAATACACAGGGTACTGGTTCACATTCAGCATTTTCTGAGGCATAAATATCTCACTAAATCGAAATCCTTGCCCTATCAAGGATAACGGCTCCATAAGCAATCGATAATCATAAAGCAATGGTAATATTTCTTTTGTTCAATTAATTGTCTTAGGTTTTTCAGGCCTACGAAAAAATTTACAAAATTCTTGGTGCATCAGGGCAGGGATACATGTTTTAAAAAAGGATATCCTGCCCATCGGCAAATGTAGACTATCAACCATGCTTAATACCTGGACGTCTCACGTGCAGATTACGGTACCAGATTACAGAAATATTAATCTAAACTCTGAACTGATAAATTTCCGGTGGTACTAAATTGTCGTCGGGCGCGTGGAGGGCACTTCCCATAAATTTCTACTCAACCTGACAGCTGATACCGTATGATAGGATACCGGTACTGGTACCATTTTTATCCTGCGGAGAAGAAAGCCGGGATATGAGATATGAATACGGGATACCGTATGAACAAAAACGGAAAAACAAACAAACCATGGTATGGCAGGGTGCCATTGTTTTCATTTTTCCTATTTTTTTGCCAAATAAAATCCAATGCAGAATGTAGATTTTTGATCAGGCTAAATGCAGAATGCATAGACTAACTTTATACTGTATAGTTACAATCCAGATCTCTCCTCGCGCTGCGCTGCAGAACCCAGCTTCCAGGAATTTTCGCCACAGTCGTATTTGCTGAATGAAATCCACACCTAAACGGATTTTCATATTTTTTCTTATTTTGACGCCAAGTATAATTGGAAAACACCAATTTATTGAGATCTATTTATCTCAGAAAACGGTGAAAGCAAACGAAATCCCTCCAAATCATATTGAAGGAGTTAAAATTATTCATGTAAATCCAACTCGGTCAGTTATTTCAGTAATTTTTCTTATTTTATATCACATTTTTTAGGTATCGATCACTGATATTGCCCCGTCTATCTGTGACTGGTTGTTTGTGAAATAAAATTTCTGATTAGGAAGGCCATTTTTTTTTTGATCAAATAAATATGTGTGGACTGGGAAATACCGACTCGACGGCTGATCGCATGACGAATTTTGGGATTTGATTTCATTTGTTTTCGGAGGGAGAGGAAAGCAGCTAGTACCACCATATGTTGTAGTTTATCGCCATAATTTCTTGTGCAGACACCAGTTCCAAGTCAGTTCAGGGGGGTATGACTTCTCTGAGGATCGATCCAAATGTCTCAAGATTGAAAAAGGGAACTCAACTTAAGCTTTCATACGCTGAAACCGTCATAATGGCACAGTAAATTTTGCCTACTCCAATGAAATTTCAAATATTATTCTGAAAACTTGCCCATCTCCAGCTAGGAACAATGATACAATCTTATCATAAAGAAGAAAATTTATATATTTTCGAACAAAAATATGAAGCAGTATAAGTAGTACCACTGCGGTTTGCATTGCAATAATTATGGTTATCCAAAATATTAGATTTGTAATTCACTGATCCGATTTCACAGATGCAATTCGATTTTTTTTTCAGTGAAAAAGTTTTGAAACCAGAAAAATCAATAAAGTATTTATATATTTTCTGAAAAAATATTTTTGCTTATGTTCCTTATTATGAAACCTATGATTGGATTCGATCGGGAAAAATTTTAAGTTTTTAAATTCAAAAGATACTATAAATTCAAAAGATACTATATTTTACATATAATTCTTAATAATAATAATTATAAAAAAACACAGGCATACGAGGATACCACTATCCCCCAAAGTGGCAGGATCTCATCTCAAGAATAGAAAAATGATTTTATTTGTATTATCGCGTTTTTCTCTGAAGCTATATTCTTCTGCGGCAGAGTAGCTTAAGCTCCGACAGCCTACCCTCCTAAATTATACAAAGTGGAAGATGATACCACTCACCCATGGGGGTTTGGTTCTGTATGAGATGTTTTTCGCATAAAATCTCTCTTCATTTTCTGGGATGTTTTCCGTTTGAAGTGCAGTTGCCAGTGCTAAATTTTGAAGTTGATCTGCATTTTAAGCGGCTGTTGGTTGGTTCCTTCTAGACCAGTGGTTCTCAAAGCTTTTCCTTTTTATGGCCCATTTTCGTTGCACAAAAATTCTGTGGCCCAATAAATTTTTACGAAAGCAAGAACCTAAAGAATATTGCAACTGTTGCAGACTGAAAAATCGCATACGATTTATTGCAAGAATCGCAATTACAGGTCGCACACAAGCGGGGAATCCCAGTCGCATTCGCAAGCTTGTGTCACACCATGTTCCAATCAAATAAAAAAATCTCAATTCAACCCCAAGCCATTGTTTCTATAAAATTAAGTATAGTTGCACAAATGAAACTAAATTCTTCAATAAATCTAGCTTTTTAAATTGGTCTGTGGCCCGCTTCAAAATGTTTCCATGGTCCACAGGTCGAGAACCGCTGTTCTAGACACTGCTTCCAGCCTCAAAGTATTTTATGCAAATAACAGTTGTCTTGGAGGCAGCACCGAGTCAATTTCTAGTGCATCTTTTTTAGTCATGAAGTCATTGATTTTATTAGTTTTCCATTTATGGTGGTTCGAATTAACACTGATTTCTTCAATACTTGAAATTTGACCCAGCATTGACGTCATTTTTGATTCACCGGCAGAGTTGAGGAGATTCTTTGATAAGTCAAGTGATCGGAGAGGCAGTTGCTGAAGATTATGCAGTTCTCTGTGAATAAGAAAAGTTTCAAATTCATTAAAGTAAAATGAACTTGGTGTTTTTTAGTAACTGGATTAAAAAAATATATTCTCTGAACCTTTTTTACTCAATAAAAGTTCAATAAAATTTAATAGGAATGAGGATATGAATATGCATAATGTTTCTAACCAACACCTATAGTAGAGAAAGATATATATGAAAATACTGACAATTCACTATCATTCCGTTTATAGAAAAATTAATCGTAATAGTAGAGCGCAGCTGGGAGGTATTCGCCCTGGGCAATGATGAAACCAGATCAAGTTAAAATCTTGAATTTAGAAATGGCACACCTGACAAATTCACTCAGCATTTTGTTTTTATATGAAAAACCTCTATAGTAGAGCGCAGCTGAGTGGTATTTGCCCTGGGCGATGTTGAAACCAGATCAAGTCAAAATCTTGAGTCAAGAAATGACATACCTGACAAATTCACTTAGCATTCCGTTTATATAAAGAAGAGCAATATAGTAGAGCGCAGTTGAACAGTATTTGCCCTGGGCAGTGATGAAACCAGCATATATTTATATATTCCATCCAAGATGACATATCTTATAAATTCACTCATCATTTCGTTCATACGCAAGTTCCCGTTAGAACAAGAGCGCAGCTGAGCGATATTTGCCCTGGGTGATATTGAAACCAGAACAAGTTTCGAATCTAGTAGTAACATACCTGACAAATTCTTTCAGCATTCCAATGTTCAAGTGGTTGCCAGATAAATGTAATGTTTGTAGTTGGCAGTCTTCTTGCTTGAGGTAGGTTAGGATGTGTCTGGATGAAATGAAATAGAAATATGAGTTTTGTTTCCGTGAAGCATGAAGCATAGTTGTATAGTAAAGACCCAGTTAGGGGCCGCTATATAATCCGCTACACATTAAAATACAGTAAATCAGTAGGGATTCACAGAAATTTTACTGCCTGTCGGCGCGATGGCCTTGTGGCTAACATGTTGGAATCACAGGTTGAAGATCTCGACAGTTCACTGAATCTTTGGTTCCAATTTCTCTAAATAGTTGAAATTTACTCACCTAGTCAGTAATGAGTTATTAGCAGTGTCACAAGTACCAGAGAGATTCAAGTTGTTTAAAGAGTGTGGCAAGGATTTCAGTAATAGTTCGATTCCTACGGATCCGAGAAGATTGTGTGAGACATCTAGTGTTGTAAGAGTGACACAGCCTGTGGAGTAAAAAAATGCACCCAATTGGTATGAGTCACAGATGGATCATGGTTCCCAAGGCGAGAGATTAGGCTGTTGAAGTCCGATTACTACAGATCTGAAAAGGTTATATGAGACATCTAGTGCTTTAGGGGTAACACAACCTGCGAAAATGTAAATGTACCCAATCGTAAATTTGATTTTGTCAAGTATGAGTCACAGAGGGACCTCGCGGAACATTAAGGCTGCTTTTAAAGTTCAATTTCTGAGGATTCGAACATGTTGTACAAGACATTCAGTGTTGTAAGAGTAACATAGCATAAATAACATAAAAAGGAGAAAATCTATAAAATCGGAAATTTTATTTGTCAAGTATGAGACACAGATGTACCGTGGCTCGACCTCGATACATAATTGATTGATATTTTCAGTAAAAATTATTTTCAATGGCATGATGGAAAGATCGAATAGGCGTGACAGAATTTTTACTAAAACTCGAATCATGGAAATGGTTATTCGAACAATCTGAATTCAGCACAAAGATTGACTGTAGAGCTGGGTACCATATCAGTAAGACGGGAAATACAGGTGGTATTGAGTTTTCCAAAATACCCTATCCCTTTAACCTTTGCAATGTCCGTTTGCCGTTATACCGGTATTCCGTGCATACCGTCTATTATGGTTACAAATTGATGCATTATCGTATCAACTAACGATAAAAAGTGGGTCTTTAGCCCACTTACAACTGCTAATATGCCTGGATTGAAATTTTGCAATATCACGAAACAACAACTTGCCCCGCATTTGAGGTATGCACCGTAATTCCAAATCTGAAAGTGCATTTCTGCGTATTTTACTATTTACCTAATGCAACATTCCAACCTTGCTTTGAATAATTTTCATAATAAAAAACACTTCTAAAATTCTTAATTTACCTCTGAACATACCTTGTAAAGCTGACTTGAATCCCAGATAATTATTCTGAAATAATTTGCTGGTGAATCGACATCGTGACATAAAAAGACTCTTTAAACTGGAGCAAGATTTGATCAGTGTTGCCAGTTCTTCAATACATAAATCTCCAAATCTGTTGTATGAGATGTTCAACGTTTGTAAATCCTGGAAAAAATATAGAATAAGAAAAGTGAATGACCATTATCAATATCCTGCCAAATCTTAATTAATTGCCACCATGGTAATGCAGGCTTGGAAACCCGTTGATACTTTCGAACTTCCAAATTATTTTTAACATCTTCTATTGAGTGTAATATAGTACAATAAAAGAAATCAATACTGGACTCCACATGAAATAAGAAAAAGACCACGAACTGACGAGGCATCCGGTGTAGATCTCTTGCATATAATCAAACATCACAAGATTCGAGCTTAACTTCGGAAGCCGCAATTTAAGAAGCACTGCATAAGACTGACACCTACTCTCATACCCCGAAAAAATGGGCTCCACCTGAGAAAATTGAGCAAATGGGCGATATTATATGATATATCTGTGACATGATGATTTAATTATATCTTTTTGAGTGTCTGTTGGCAGCAAAACTGTAGAAAAAGGTTCAAAATCATCAATACTGCTATGAAATAGCAGTGTTGATGGTTTTGAAGCTTTTTTGCCCATCTAAAGAGAATTACATATTTCAGACACCCGAAGAAAAACAAGATTCCGTCATCCTGCCCTGCACTAGTTCTGATCATACGCAGAACCAGGTGGACTAATAAAACCTACTCGTGTGTAGTGAATGAAAACGACCATTTACCTTCAGTGCTCCACTTTCAGCAACTTGGGCCAATCTCCTTAAACCAGCTTGAGTCATATTCACACACTTCAAGTCCAGTTCTGTTAATGACGAGTTACTAGTTATATTCGAAGGACATGTCAAGGTCATTTGTCTTTGTAACGATTCACACAAGGTCGCGACCCCATCGTCACGTAAACAGTTGCCAGGCAACAGGATGGATGTTATTTCTTGCTGTGTGAGACTCGAAACCTAGATTAAAAATTTAAGGAAATGTAAGTTTAATACGATACAATGGCCTAGTGGTTATCGTGTTGGCAATGTAGATTGAAAGTATCGGGTTTGAGTCCTGGCAAGTCTGTATGTTAGTTCATGCCCAACACTCAACCCGGAGCGTAATAATATTCAGACTAAGCTTGAGTAGACGTTGGTACAGAGCCTCATTCTGGGCAATCCATTCAAATCTCATGTGTCTCTCATTGAGTAATCACAAAAATGAGTAATTGAGTGACCTAAACATGAACCGGACCAAGTCAAAAAAGTTGATTTTGAGAAAAACGCGTTTAAAGTTCGGGATTTATTTCCATATGAAGATTGCAGTTAATATTAAAACTTTTTCATCAAAAATGATGCTCATAACAATAAAAATTTTTTCAAAAATTTTGGGGGGTCGAGGCCCCCTACTTTTTTTTTTATTCGTGAAAGTTATACTTGGTCCGCTATTTCACGAGGTAGTTGACAGATCTACGAAAACTAGGAGCGCAAAATTTCAATTTTCAAAAAATATTTAAGTGGACCAAGTTGAAAAAAAGTGAACAAAAAAAAAAACAGAAAAAATTTTTTACACCAAAATTCAACACTTGAAGATGCAGTAAGTGATAACAAATTAATAGATGATAAAGATGCATTAGTAACATATTTTTCACAGCCTGAAAACCTGATTTATATACAACTACTGATTACCAAAATGATAGTTACGACATTGAGTAATGCTTTATATTATATGGAGATATGGCATGTTCATTTATAGTTCTTTAATGCCTATCAATTGATTCAAGAACAACTATGACGCAGATTCACCAAATAAAAATATTTAGAAAAAGTCCGCCAAGAAAAGCTAATTTTTCAAATTTTATTTTTTCAAAAAAGTGACAAAAACAGTGGCAATGAAACGAAAATTAAGAAATGAAAAATGAACGAAATTTCCACTATATCTTTAAAGACAAAAGTTTTTCTGAGGTGGCCAGCTGCCAGCCATTTAAAATCCCATGCAGTAGCATTCACACAGCCTCATTATCAGAATCTGGATACATCAAAGTTTCTTCCTCTTGCCCATCATGTCTTAACGACTTGTAGAAATCATGATAAATAGGAGGTACAAACTTCAATAATTCCATCAGATCATTATATTTTTTTTGACTGATAGCAACACCTTCTGGATATAAAGGAGGAATGTTTGCTATTGTATATCCTGATGAGCGTAATCTCTTTTGCATATCTACAGTTTTCACCACAGTGTCAAAATATGAATTTCTAAACCTGTATCCAAATAATCCTCTCTCGTAAATCATTTCGTGCATTTTGGAAATTTTCATTGGTTCCTTGTCTGTTGTCATTTTCGCTTTTAAATAATTAGATGAAAGCTGAGATATATCATTGAAGTCTTCTGGAAGCATTTGGTGCACCTTGAACGGTCTGGTTTTTCTTGCCGACTTTATGAGATAAATATATTCATTTGCAGAAGAAATTGATAATGCAGCATTTTTCTTTTTCTCAATAAAACTAAAATCACTGTCATTGGGCAAGTAAGAATGCCCACTCCACATGAATCTGTGTACGATCTTTTGAAACTTGAATGATGTGTCATTTACAAGGGATATTAAAAATGATGTTATGTTTACATTTCGGTTCTGTCCTCCACAGCAGTCAGACCATAGAATGAGATTTTCCCAATCCTTACATTCATCATTGATAAATTTCTTCAAACAGCTTCCTACTTCATTGCTGCCTCGTTTTGCTGTTCCCTCGATCCAACAATACATGTACCCCTGTTTTTGGTAGGTATGGTGTATACCCAAGTTGTATAGCCATAGCTGTCGTAAATAGAATGCTTTATTAGTGTTTAAATGTGGGAGTGGTTGTGTTTTTTGCATATCAAATGTTATTGTATGTGGATCTTTGGAGTCTTCTGAAAATGTTTTTCGAGCTTCTGCTGCTTCTAAATGGTGCTGTTTCAATTCGTCATGACTTCCGTTGGAGTTCAGTTGATCACATGTAGAGCAGCAATCCGTGGATGGGCGGTGTACTTTCAAGTTGAAATTTTCCTTCCAATACCCCAAAAACCATTCATAACTTGGAATTTGTCCCAAAAATTGTTTCGAACATTCGTTCTCCCATAAGTTGTAAATGTCAACCTTTCTCAGACCAGGTGCCAAATATTTCTCATCTTCTTTAAAAGTGTAATGTGATTTGTATTTGGGTATACGCTTAACAAGAGAATCCAAACTTCCCTTCACCTCCTCACTCACTTTTGGATGAAAGTTGTGCCTTCCTCTGCCATCAGTTGGTGTTATGTTGTGTTCGGTTCTTTTTTGTAGAAGTCTTGTTATTCTACCAGAGTTCAGTCCCAGGGTTTTCTCGAAGACTTCCTTGCAAACATCAACACCATTCAAAGTATAAACTCGTGTGGCATTTTTTGGACGAGAGATAGATGTATCACTTTCCAAACGAACTTTGCGCGTCTTCGGTGGCTTTTCTTTTATCCATTGTAACATGTTATAGTTTTGACTGTCATAACTCTCTAGTGCCCAGAACTTTTCAAAAATTTCTTCTCGTTTTATTGAAAGCTTGTTGCAATTTTTGTATCTGCATCCACATTTGAAATCTAAACAATAACATTTAGTAAATCTACAATAAAAAATTCCAGTCTAACAAAAGACTCGTTAAATTGTTTTTACCAACAAATTTCTTTCCAGGCATTATTTTTATTCCCTCTTTTGTTTTAGTTTGATAAGGCTGTCCAGCATTTCTGAGTCTTTTACGCTTGGCTTGGAATGATTCACTTCCCCTGCCTCGTTTTTTTTCTCTAAAAATATATAATAAAGTTTATACAAATTCCAATATTCAGATCATCAACCTTATCTTTACCTTTTTTTAGTAACGATCTCTTCCAAATAATGATTGCTCCTGGAAGAAACTCATCTGGTAATATTTCACTACAATCTGACAAACTGGTGATTAATATCCTCACATCTCCCTCATTTGCTTGAACGCCATGACATAGAGTCTGGGATGTCATTTGAGCCTGACCTGATAGAATAATATCTGTGTAATTATTCTGATTTATCATGTTAACCGAGAAAGTCAATGCAGAATAATCATTACCTAGAAAATTCCCATTTTCATCATACACATTGAAGAGATCATGAAATTTTTCTTTGCCTGCGAACAGAATTTATGTTGATGACTGAATGTATTACTTTTCAAGCATATGGGACAAAGCTTACTAAAAAATGAAGCCTCTTAAAAAATCAAACACAGTCATACCTGTACTTAAAGAACATTCTTGAATGCCATGTGAAACCTCTCTTTTCTGCCCTTCATTCTCCTTTTTGTTTTGACTTTCTATTCCTTCAACAGACTCAACTTCATGATCGCAAACTATCATTCTACTTGGTGATATTTCGTCACCACCTTCCACAAAACACTGTATAACTTCACTATCTATTGTTTCAATGTTAACATGCACAGAACTTGCAACATCGGCTTCTTTTTGCACTTGGATACAATTCTCATCTCCCTGACCTCCCCCAATGTTGCTTTCGGATAGAACAGGTTCTGAAATGCTGCCTGGCTCATTTGGTTTCCAAGTGCAATTAACCAATGGTACTTCTTCATCTGATGATGCATCTTCTGGAATACTAACTAATGTATTTTTGTTGCCAAGCATTGCTGAAATTCTACTTATATTCACCCATTCATCATGTCTTTTGTTGTAGCCAACATAGTGAACTTTTGCTTTGTTCATGATAGTTTTCAAAATTCGAGCTTTGTACTGACACTTTCGATTGATATCCCATACAAACATTGGTTGCTTTCTCTTCAAGTCCTCTTCATTAAATGGAGTTTCATTGGACACATCACTGTCAGTGAGGCAGTCTGGATTACTCAAATTCATTATTACAGGTAATCTTGATTTTCCATGAATAGATTTATTACTCATGATAAATTGCTTAAAATAAAAAAGAAGTGTGAGCAACACTTTGAGCACAAGATTAGCCCATAAAAAAAACAGTTCAATTTGAGTCTTTAATTTAAACTAGGCTAGATGGTTATGTACACTAGAAAGGTGGTGTGAAAATAAATGTTAAGTAAAAAAAAACAAGCAGAAAAAGTCAATGATGTACAAAATCCAGTCATGTATACAACATGGAATATTGCGAAGAAATATACTACAAATGGAGGTCAGATTAAGATCTTCAGATCCCTATAAAAAATGCTTCTTGAACTACAGACACAACTATTATATCCCAAAATATATAATAAAGATTATATTGCTCATATACATTATAAAATATGTCATATGCAGTTGTAGTATTTTTATCACAAGGGAATAATAATAATGATATCGTGATTTCTATTATAATAGTCCGCCATAATATATTTATGAAAGACAACTTCTCCTTTCAAGCCATACACATCATAAACCTGAAACAAGAAAACTTTTAATGCTTTTATGAAGATGGCAAACATCGATCTATTGAGTTATAAATCTATTTTCCACATTTTAGTTTCACAGGGCTACTTTTTATTTCGCTCTGCACACATTATCAATATGCTCCAAGTTGGCTTAGTCCACTCTGCATGGGTTGATTTTTGAAAAATAGTGGCGAAATAATGTACCAAAAACGCCTGGGTCATTATATCATTCTATAAATAGAAGGACACAGTACTAAATAAACTTGGAGAAAATTTTTTTTCCAACCCTTAAGCCTGAAATTTTGCCAAAAAAATTTCGCATCAATTATCTTCCCTATGCAATGCTTAACTCATTTTTGTTCCAGGTAAACTTGGTCCGGTTAATTTTCAGGTCACTCAATTA
>OZ023152.1:19469529-19480730 GCA_963675895.2 Styela plicata
TGCCAACATGTTTTTAACCACAAATTTACTTTTAAATGTTCCCACATTTTCAAAATCTATCTGAAGAGTACTATTCATCCCAACATTGAAGGAATTTAGAATGTATTTGATATTCCTACACACCAACATAGTTACCTGAATTCTTCCCTTTGAATGTTACTGCATCTGTCACAGACAAGCCGGGATGTGGTAAAAGGAAACAAGATAACTTTTCAAAAGTACTTTTCAAAAAATCTCGTACAACATTGAGTTCTTCGGCTCCTGATTTTTCTGCTAAAACTTCTTCCAAATAAGATGAGCCACCGTCTGAGCCGTATGCATTTTCATGTGCGTTCGCCCAATCACGAATAAGAAACATCAGCTTCTTCAACTAAAATCGAAGATACATTGAGGATATTTTTCATAAGAAATTTGCCCAAAGAGAGCAAGAGAAGCTCCTTGAAGGAGAATTCTCCAAACCACTGAAGATCATTAAGTTACCAAGATACAAGTTTTATCGCTAGTGGCAAAACCGGAGGGGGACACGTCCCAAATATCCCACAAAAATTTTAATTATTGATATAGATAGCAAAATTTAATCCATTAAAGATTTCTGCTAGAAAATATTAAACATCAGGCTTGGTGAAGTTCGATACAATATTTTAGAATAAATATCATATGAAATAGGAATAAATATTCCCATCTTAATCAGAGGAGGTCAATGCAGTAAGGTAGTACGGGATTTCATTTTTAACCTGCGGAAGAGAAAATTTGAGAATCAACCACAAGGCGAAGCATGGGCTCTCGAGCAGATACCAGTTTGGAATTAGGGATGAGGTTTTTGGCTTAATGTATTTTCTCAGTTTTTCAATGCATGGACCTGGTTGGTGGAGGAATCCGTAAGCAGTGCTTACATGAACCAACGTGCACCGGCGAGGCATTCAGCAGAACTCTCCCATATAATCATTCTTCACAGGATTCGAACCCAGGACATTAGTGATGCGGAGCTCAAAGCATATTCCCAATGCTCAACCAGGCAAACCAAACGAGTAAACCGGTAAGTAAGCCGCTGACATAGTAATGAACCGTATCTAACATGGCTACATTGGATTATAGATCCATAGATGTTATTCCATGCCCAGGGTGTAATAACTTGAGTAGGCTAAGACGAAGAGGAAAAAAATTATATCTTTCCAGCAATTCTAACACTGTCCGTCTATAAGTGGCTGCTGATACAGGACTTTGATTCAGAGTGATCCAAGCATGACATTGAAAAAATAAAAAAAGTAATGACCATCCAAATAATAGAGAGTTAACTCCAAATGAAATACCAGTAACTAAATTCAAGCAAAAAAGATCCAGACTAAACCGCCACTATGGTAAAGTGCAAAATGATATGATAATAACATTGATAACTCTGCTAGGCGATGGCAAAACTGTCCACCCTTTCTTTTTTCCCTTAGTTGCCTCTTTTCCTATAGCCACTCATTTGAGTCGATCACCCCGAACAATCCTTGTGCCAACGGCCACTTAAGAAGAAATAGGTTATTGTTGTTGGGAAGGTAAGATCTTGGCTTTTACGCCGAGCCCACCAAAGTTATTGCATCCTGGGTTGAGTGGTGGGCATAGATAAGCAAGCCAGACTTGCCGGGACACGAACCCGAGATCTTCAACCTGCGATGCCAACATGATAACCAAATAAGTTGGAAATTTTAAAGCCTGTGTCTACATGCTCAAGACTCAAGACTCTACGCTCTTATAGTCACCCTCTTTCATCTCGCAATTGTCTAGGCCAGATAACACTCACAGCACTTTATTATAATTCAATTCTATTTTAGTTGTTTTCCAATTAAAGTGAAGTTGTTGGTACAGGATTATATTGTGGCCCTTTGCCATATCAGACTTTATAGTTATATCCTTTTAGATGCAGCTTCCAAGCCTCAAACCATGCTTCACTCTCACTCTAACTTAAGTCAAAAAGCATATCCTAGCCCATGCTCATGCCAGCAACTGGTTAAACTTGTTGGTATCGCAGGTTGAAGACCACGGGTTCGAGTCCCGACGAGTCTGGCTCGCTTATCCAAGCCCACCACTCAACCCAGGGTGTAATAACTTGGGTAGGCTAAGCCGAACAGGAAAAGATCATATCTTTCCAGCAATTGCAACCCTGTCCGTCTATAAGTGACCGCTGTTACAGGGCCTTGAGCAGGGTTATCCACTCCAAGAAGTGGCTATAAAAAAAATATATTTTACTCCAAAATCAAAAATCTATATGATACCTTAAATTGTGCTCCTCTGGTTCGGTCCATGTTTGTTGCAGCATTGGCAAACTCAACGCAGAACTGAAAAATAAATCGGCTGTTGAAAATGAGGCAACGTTTATAGTCACTGATGCCAGAACTGGGCAGAAGAAAAATTTTCAATTTCAAAATTTTCAAAGATTTCAATTTTCAATGACCTTCATATTTCATACTCAAGATTCATTGTATGGTAGTGTCAGATACTCTGGTCTCTGGTACTCGAATTACCCATAGCAAATGGCTACTATCAGACGAGAATCAAGAAGAAAAATTCCTTAGACATTACAAAACGATAAAAATGTTATTCTTGAGTGACTATGATTTGAAGATTAAATTCAAATGAAGGTTTTGAGCAAAAATTCTACAGAATAAGTTAAAAAAATTTTACATATAATTTAAAATAGGATAGGGGTATTATTTTCATCCTGCGGGAGAGGGAAGCCGAGAATACAGCTTAAACCATATGGCCAAACCTGGACCTCTGGTTGCGACACCCAGTTTCCGAAACTATTAAGCATAAATAAAATGGCATTCTTGTGCAATTAGAAACTGGGTTGAAGGTTTTGTTGTCATTAACGTATTTCTCATTTTTCTTGTGCATGGACCTGGTTTAGTGGGAGGAAGCTTACGTGAACCACCTTGCATCGGCGAGGCGTCATTCTCATCATCCTTCACGAGATTCGAACCTGTGATTTGACGATCAGAGAGATGCGTATAGCTCGAAGCGTATTCCCAACGCTTTAAATAACCGATTGAGCTAACCCGGGCCACCCCAATAATTTTAAAACCTTATCCCAATATATTTAAAAATTTTTAGTCACATTCCATTTCAAATGATAACGATTCAAGACTTGGTTTGAATGTGTGTATGTGTACTTATTCGCTTAGTAATAATCAATATAAAATTTAAAGATACAGAACAATATAAAACAAGATAGTTGCACAAGCCCACTGGTGTGTGGCAAACACCCTTAAACAACAGAAAAATAGCAAAGAAAACAAACAATAACAAGTTTGCGGGTATTTATATTAATAGCATTTTGTTAAAAAGTTTCAACATCATCAGAACTGCTCAAGTCCACAGGTTAAAACCCAGACTTGCTATGAGAAAACAGGATTCTGACACTCTACAGCTTTACTTACATGCAAATTTGATAAATCTCTTTCCTGAATTTGTCCCACGATATTCAGTATCTGCAATGAACTAGCCAGTGTGCTCAACATGAACACTCTGGTATCAAAATCTGTAGTTGAATTGTTGTCAAATAAACCTTGCGTATCCATAAGAACCACGGACACCTACAAAAAAAATATTTTTATGAGTAGTTGGTTTCTAACTGGGTGACATATTCTTGTTCTTTTGCGAGCTATTTTGCTCTCTTTCGAGATATGTTGTAATCTTGTAAGATATTTTGTTCATTCATAATTGGCACTTGGGAGGGTAGTGGTCATGTGTCACCTAAAAAATCTGGGTCTAGTGAAGTTTAGTACCATAATACCTTTAAAAGGTAGCACAATCATGAAATTTGGATATATTGTTAGGCACCCCTAAATAAACCTCGCATAACCAAAAAATGACGTCACACTGCGACGTCATATTGACGTCATAACAAGCCAAAAAACGTCGACCGCTCGCACACACCGCCCCCTCAGTGACGTCCTAAACAACACTGCGATAAACGCTATGGCTATAGCGTTCAGCGCTCATTCTCCGTTTACGCGCACTCGCTCAATTACTTTCTTTTGTTTCTCTCCTTTTTAAACCTTCGGTCATTCATCAAACGGGTAAAACGATTTAACACCTAACGCCATATATGAACCGCGCTAAAGGCCGATTCAAATCCAAATAAAGGCCATACGTGACATCTTACGGAAGCGATAAACGTGAACTCCCACATGAACACATGATGAACTGGCCATGCGTGTCGCTAATTCCCCAATAAACTTTTTTAATGACCTGAAAAAGCTAATATCCCCCAGCATGAAAATTTAGTGCCACAGCCATAATTCCCCTGAAAAATGCCAATACCCCTTCATAAAGATGATTAGTAAAGTCCTGAAGTCCTTAAATACGCTGATATCACCTTATGAAAATTGAGGGGCCACCACGACATAACGGCTCTATAAATGCTAATATCCCCTCATGAAGTTTAGTACCACACAACCATAACGCCTCTATAAATGCTAATATCTCCTCATGAAGTTTAGTACCACGGGCCATATTGACTCAAAAAAATGCTAATATCCCCCTCATGAATTTTGAGTACCACGGGCATAATGATTCAAAATAAGCTAATATCCCCTTATGAAGTTGAGTACCACGGCCATAATGGGCCTGAAAATGCGAATAGCCCCCTCATGAAGTTGAGTACCACGAACCATAATGACTCTAAATTACGGACTAATATCCCCTTTATGAAGTTGAGTACCCACGGTCATAATGGACTCTAAAAATGCTAATATCGCCTCATGAATTTGAGTATAATGGCCCTGAAAATGTGAATAGCCCTTCATGAAGTAGAGTACCACGGGGCATAATGACTCAAAAATAGACTAATATCCCCTTAATGAAAAGTTGAGTACCCACGGCCATGACGGCTCTATAAATGCGAAATAATCCCCCCTCATGAAGTTTAGTACCCCGGATTAGGCACGGCCATATTGGCCCTAAATTAGGCTAAACAACTCCTCATGAAGTTAAGTACCACGGGCCATATTTGGCTCAAAAATGCTGATATTCCCTCATGAAATTTGGAGTACCCTACGGCCATATTGACCCTAAATACGCTAATAAAGTCTTCATGAAGTTGAGTACCCACGGCCATAACGGCTCTATAAATGCCAATATCCACTCATGAATTTGAGTATCACGGCCATATTGGAAATGAAAAAATGCTAATATCCCCATATGAATTTGAGTACCACGGCCATAATGGCCCTGAAAAATGTGAATAACCCCTCATGAAGTTGAGTACCGGTGGGGGGGACGGCCATAATGACTCTAAATACGGTAATATCCACTTAAGAAATTGAGGGCCAGGGGCATAACGGCTCTATAAATGTCCAATATCCTCTCATGAATTTGAGTACCAACGGCCATATTGACTCTAAATACGCTAATATCCCCTTATGAAGTTGAGTACCAAACAGCCAGTTCTATATTGGGCTCAAAAAAAGTTAATGTCCCCTCATGAATTTGAGTACCACGGTCATAATGGCCCTGAAAAATGTGAATAGCCCCACATGAAGTTGAGTACCCTCGGCCATAATGATTCTAAATACGCTAATATTTCCTTATGAAGTTGAGTACCACGGCCATAACGGCTCTATAAATGCTAATATCCCCTCATGAAGTTTAGTACCCCACGGGCCATATTGACCCTAAATATGCTAATAAGTCTTCATGAAGTTTAGTACCACCCACGCCCCATATTGACTCTAAAAAATGCGAATATCCCCTTCATTGAATTTGGAGTACCACGGGCATAATGATTCAAAATAAAGCTAATATTCCCTTATGAAGTTGAGTACCACGGCCATAATGGGCCTGAAAATGCGAATAGCCCCTCATGAAGTTGAGTAACCACGACCATAATGACTCAAAAAATACGCTAATATTCATCCCTTTATGAAGTTGAGTACCACGGTCATATGGACTCTAAAAATGCTAATATCGCCTCATGAATTTTGAGTATAATGGGCCCTGAAAAATGTGAATAGGCCCCTTCATGAAGTAAAGAGTACCACGGGCATAAATGACTCAAAATAGACTAATATCCCCCTTATGAAGTTGAGTACCACACGGCCATGACGGCTCTATAATAATGCGAAATATCCCCATCATGAAGTTTAG
This sequence comes from Styela plicata, assembly GCA_963675895.2. Taxonomy (NCBI): domain Eukaryota; kingdom Metazoa; phylum Chordata; class Ascidiacea; order Stolidobranchia; family Styelidae; genus Styela; species Styela plicata. Next base: position 19,475,662 of record OZ023152.1, read on the forward strand.
TACCACGGCCATATTGGCCCTAAATAGGCTAAACAACTCCTCATGAAAGTTAAGTACCCACCACCACGGCCTATATTGGCTCAAAAAAATGCTGATATTCCCTCATGAATTTGAGTACCACGGCCATATTGACCCTAAATACGCTAATAAGTCTTCATGAAGTTGAGTACCCACGGCCATAACGGCTCTATAAATGCCAATATCCACTCATGAATTTGAGTATCACGGCCATATTGGCTGAAAAAAATGCTAATATCCCCATATGAATTTGAGTACCACGGCCATAATGGCCCTGAAAAATGTGAATAACCCCTCATGAAGTTGAGTACCACGGCCATAATGACTCTAAATACGGTAATATCCACTTAAGAAATTGAGGGCCAGGGCCATAACGGCTCTATAAATGTCAATATCCTCTCATGAATTTGAAGTACCCACGGCCATATTGACTCTAAATACGCTAATATCCCCTTATGGAAGTTGAGTATACCACAGCCCATATTGGCTCAAAAAAAATAGCTAATGTCCCCTCATGAATTTGTGTACCCACGGTCATAATGGCCCTGAAAATGTGAATAGCCCCACATGAAAATGTTGAGTATCCACGGCCATAATGATTCTAAATACGCTAATATTTCCTTATGAAGTTGAGATACCACGGCCATAACGGCTCTAATAAATGCTAATATCCCCCTCATGAAGTTTAGTACCCACGGCCATATTGACCCTAAATATGCTAATAAGTCTTCATGAAGTTTAGTACCAAACGGCCATATTGACTCTAAAAAGTGCGAATAATCCCTTCATGAAGTTGAGTACCACGGGCATAATGATTCTAAATAAGCTAATATCCCCCTTATGAAGTTGAGTACCACGGCCATCACGGCTCTATAAATGCGAATATATCCCCTCGTGAAGTTTAGTACCACGCGGGCCATATTGGCCCTAAATAGGCTAATAACTCCCTCATGTAAAGTTAAGTAACACGGCCATATTGGCTCAAAAATGCTAATAATCCCACATGAATTTTTAGTACCACGGCCATATTGACCCCTAAAAACGCTAATAAGTCTTCATGAAGTTGAGAACCACGGCCATAACGGCTCTATAAATGCCAATATCCCCCTCATGAAATTTGAGTACCACGGCCATATTGGCTGAAAAAAATGCTTAATATCCCCCTCATGAATTTGAGTACCACGGCCATAATGACTCTAAATACGCAAATATCCCCCTATGAAGTTGAATACCACGGACCCATAGCGGCTCTATAAATGCTAATAACCCCCCTCATGGAGTTTAGTACCCACGGCCATTAAACCGACTATATAATTACGCTAATATCCCCTCATGAAATTCAGTGAAACGACCCTAATGGGTCTAAAAAGATTAATCTTGAAGTTTCATTTACATTTATCGTGAAATTTCGATTAGTTCGGCCATAACGGCTCTATAAATGTCAATATCCTCTCATGAATTTGAGTACCACGGCCATATTGACTCTAAATACGCTAATATCCCCTTATGAAGTTGAGTACCACAGCCACGGCCTGAAAATGCGAATAGCCCCTCATGAAGTTGAGTACCACGACCATAATGACTCTAAATACGCTAATATCCCTTTATGAAGTTGAGTACCACGGTCATATGGACTCTAAAAATGCTAATATCGCCTCATGAATTTGAGTATAATGGCCCTGAAAAAAACTGTGAAATAGCCCTTCATGAAGTAGAAGGTAATGCGCAACACGGACGGGGCCATAATGACTCAAAATAGACTAATATCCCCTTATGAACGTTGAGTACCACGGCCATGACGGCTCTATAAATGCGAATATCCCCTCATGAAGTTTAGTACCCTTCGTTCACGGCCCATATTGGCCCTAAATAGGCTAACAACTCCTCATGAAAAGTTAATCCACCCAGCTGTACCACGGCCATATTGGCTCAAAAATGCTGATATTCCCTCATGAAATTTTGAAGTACCACGGCCATATTGACCCCTAATATACGCTAATAAAGTCTTCATGAAGTTTGAGTACCCACGGCCCATAAAAAAATATACGGCTCTATAAATGCCAAATATCCACTCATGAATTTGAGTATCACGGCCATAATTGGCTATGCTAAAAAAAATGCTAATATCCCCATATGAATTTGAGTAGACCGACGGCCATAATGGCCCTGAAAAAGTCCCAGAAATGTGAATAACCCCTCATGAAGTTGAGTACCACGGCCATAATGACTCTAAATACGGGTAATATCCACTTAAAGAAATTGAGGGCCAGGGCCATAACGGCTCTATAAATGTCAATATCCTCTCATGAATTTGAGTACCACGGCCATATTGACTCTAAATACGCTAATATCCCCTTATGAAGTTGAGTACCCTACAGCCCATATTGGCCTCAAAAAAAGCTAATGTCCCCCTCATGATTTGAGTACCACGGTCATAATGCCCTGAAAATGTGAATAGCCCCACATGAAGATTGAGTACCACGGCCATACTGATTCTAAATACGCTAATATTTTCCTTTATGAAGTTGAGTACCACGGCCCCATAACGGCTCAACACACGGCTATATAAATGCTAATATCCCCTCATGAAAGTTTAGTACCACGGCCATATTGACCCTAAATATGCTAATAAGTCTTCATGAAGTTTTAGTACCACACAACGGCCATATTGACTCTAAAAAAACTGCGAATATCCCTTTCATGAAGTTGAGTACCCACGGGCATAAATGAATTCTAAATAAGCTAATATCCCCTTATGAAGTTGAGTACCCACGGCCATCACGGCTCTATAAATGCGAATATCCCCTCGTGAAGTTTAGTAACCAACCACGGCCATATTGGCCCTAAATAGGCTAATAACTCCTCATGAAGTTAAGTACCACGGCCATATTGGCTCAAAAATGCTAATATTCCCCACATGAATTTTAGTACCACACGGCCATATTGACCCCTAAATATACGCTAATAAGTCTTCATGAAGTTGAGAACCACGGCCATAACGGCTCTATAAATGCCAATATCCCCTCATGAATTTGAGTACCACGGCCATATTGGCTGAAAAAATGCTAATATCCCCTCATGAATTTGAGTACCACGGCCATAATGACTCTAAATACGCAAATATCCCCCTATGAAGTTGAATACCACGGCCATAGCGGCTCTATAAATGCTAATACCCCCTCATGGAGTTTAGTACCACGGCCATAAAATGACTATAAATACGCTAATATCCCCCCTCATGAAATTCAGTGAAACGACCCTAATGGGTCTAAAAAGATTAATCTTGAAGTTTCATTTACATTTATCGTGAAATTTCGATTAGTTTTTTTTTTTTAATTCAATCAGATACATGCACAAGAACTACAGTTGCTTATTATGTAAGAAACATTTTTTGAAAAATGAAAAAACTTTAATCCCTGACAGGAATTTTTCTACATAATACGTTGGAATAAAATAATTTAATTTTAGTAAAAAAAAATTCCGAACGTTGTAGATGTCGTTTCATGCATGTCACCACGTTTGAGTTCTGTCGTTTAAGCATGGACCATGTTTTGACTCGAGCAATGGATTGCGCGGATAGAGTCCTCAATAATATAATTATTAGATCAAAATATGTATGATGTCTATGAACAATAGTTATCGATTGGTTAAGTTAAAGAAATAGCATTTGAGTATATCTAGAAAGAATCAACATCGTTTCTTTAGATAGATTTCATTGTACTCCAGCAAATTGATTTTTTCCCATCGAGATTGGTTCATGAGAGGATATTAGCATTTTTTGAGCCAATATGGTCGTGGTACTTAACTTCATGAGGAGTTTATTAGCCTATTTAGGGCCAATATGTCCGCGGTACTAAACTTTATGAGGGGATATTTCGCATTTATAAGAGCCGTCATGGGCTGTGGTACTCAACTTCATAAGGGGATATTAGCTTATTTAGAGTCATTATGCCCGTGGTACTCAACTTCATGAAGGGCTATTCACATTTTCAGGGCCATTATGGCCGTTGTACTCAAATTCATGAGGCGATATTAGCATTTTTAGAGTCCATATGACCGTGGTACTCAACTTCATAAAGGGATATTAGCGTATTTAGAGTCATTATGGTCGTGGGTACTCAACTTCATGAGGGGGCTATTCGCATTTTTTCAGGGGCCATTTATGGCCGTGGTAACTCAACTTCATAAGGGGATATTAGCTTATTTAGAATCATTATGCCCGTGGCACTCAACTCCATGAGGAGCTATTCACATTTTTCAGGCCAACCCATTATTGCCGTGGTACTCTCAAATTCATGAGGGGATATTAGCATTTTTTTTGAGTCAATATGGGCCGTGGTACTAAACTTCATGAGGGGATATTAGCTTTTTATAGAGCCGTTATGGCCGTGGCACTCAACTTCATAAGGTGATATTAGCGTATTTAAGGGACTTCGTGACTTTACTAATCATCTTTATGAAGGGGTATTGGGACATTTTCAGGGAATTATGGGCTATGGCAATAATTTTTCATGCTGGGGATATTAGCTTTTTTCAGGTCATTAAAAAAAGTTCATTGGGGAATTAGCGACACGCATGGCCAGTCCATCATGTTCATGTGGAGTTTCACGTTTTATCGCTTCCGTAAGATGTCACGTATGGCCTTTATTTGATTTGAATCGGCCTTAGCGCGGTTCATATTATGGCGTTAGGTGTTAAATCGTTTACCCGTTTGATGAATGACCGAAGGTTAAAAAAGGAGAGAAACAAAAAGAAAGTAAATTGAGCGAGTGGCGCGTAAACGGAGAATGAGCGCTAACGCCATAGCGTTATTGCAGTGTTGTTTTGGGAACGTCACTGAGGGCGTGTGCGAGGCGAGCGGTCGTTTTTGGCTTGTTATGACGTCATAATGACGTCGCAGTGACGTCATTTTTGGTTATGCGAGGTTTTTTTTTTAGGGGTGCCTAACAATATATCCAAATTTTCATGATTGTGCTACCTTTTAAAAAGGTATATATGGTTAATAAAAAAAACTTCACTAAAGAACTTTCAAAAATCTTTCGGAAAAAAAA
>OZ023152.1:19490587-19504636 GCA_963675895.2 Styela plicata
ACCCCTTAAAAAACCTCGCATACCAAAAATGACGTCACTTCGACGTCATATGACGTCATAACAAGCCAAAAACGACCGCTCGCACACGCCCTCAGTGACGTCCTAAACAACACTGCGATAACGCTATGGCGTTAGCGCTCATTCTCCGTTTACGCACTCGCTCAATTACTTTCTTTTGTTCTCTCCTTTTTAACCTTCGGTCATTCATCAAATGGGTAAACGATTTAACACCTAACGCCATATATGAACCGCGCTAAGGCCGATTCAAACCATATAAAGACCATACGTGACATATTACGGAAGCGATAAAAGTGAACTCCACATGAACATGATGGACTGGACATGCGTGTCGCTAATTCCCCAATGAACTTTTTTAATGACCTGAAAAAGCTAATATGCCCAGCATGAAGATTAGTGCCACAGCCATAATTCCCCTAAAAAATGCCAATACCCTAGCATGAAGATTAGTGCCACAGCCATAATTCCCCCAAAAAGGCCAATACCCCCTTCATAAAGATGAGAACTAAAGCCATGAAGTCCTTAAATACGCTAATATCACCTCATGAAGTTGAGTACCACGGCCATATTGGCTAAAAAAAATGCAAATATCCCCTCATGAAGTTGAGTACCACGGCCATATTGGCTCAAAAAATGCAAAAATATCCCCTCATGAAGTTGAGTACCACGGCCATATTGGCTCAAAAAATGCAAATATCCCCTCATGAATTGGAGTACCACGGCCATATTGGCTTAAAAAATGCAAATATCCCCCTCATGAATTGGAGTACCACGGCCATAATGGCCCTGAAAATGTGAATAGCCCCTCATGATGAGTTGAGTACCACGGCCATAACGACTTTAAATACGCTAATATATCCCCTCATGAAGTTGAGTACCACGACCATAATGGCCCTAAATACGCTAATAAGTCCTCATGAAGTTTAGTACCACGGCCATATTGACTCTAAAAATGCGAATATCCCTTCATGAAGTTGAGTACCACGGCCATAATGGCCCTGGAAAGGCTAATATCCCATCATGAAGTTGAGTACCACGACCATAATGGCCCTAAATACGCTAATAAGTCCTCATGAAGTTGAGTACCACGGCCATATTGGCTCAAAAAATGCAAATATCCCCTCATGAAGTTGAGTACCACGGCCATATTGGCTCAAAAAAATGCAAATATCCCCTCATGAATTGGAGTACCACGGCCATATTTGGCTTAAAAAAATGCAAATATCCCCTCATGAATTGGAGTACCACCACGGCCATAATGGCCCTGAAAATGTGAATAGCCCCTCATGAAGTTGAGTACCACGGCCATAACGACTTTAAATACGCTAATATCCCCTCATGAAGTTGGGTACCACGACCATAATGGCCCTAAATACGCTAATAAGTCCTCATGAAGTTTAGTACCACGGCCATATTGACTCTAAAAATGCGAATATCCCTTCATGAAGTTGAGTACCCACGTACCACGGCCATAATGGCCCTGAAAAGGCTAATATCCCATCATGAAGTTGAGTACCACGACCATAATGGCCCTAAATACGCTAATAAGTCCTCATGAAGTTTAGTACCACGGCCATATTGACTCTAAAAATGCGAATATCCCTTCATGAAATTGAGTACCACGACCATAATGGCCCTAAATACGCTAATAACTCCTCATGAAGTTTAGTACCACGGCCATATTAACTCTAAATACGCTAATAACTCCTCATGAAGTTTAGTACCACGGCCATAATGACTCTGAATACGCTAATATCCCCTAATGAAATTGAGTACCACCACGGCCATGACGGCTCTATAAATGCGAATATCCCCTCATGAAGTTTAGTACCACGGCCATATTGGCCCTAAATAGGCTAATAACTCCTCGTGAAGTTAAGTACCACCACGGCCATATTGACTCTAAAAATGCGAATATCCCTTCATGAAGTTGAGTACCACGACCATAATGGCCCTAAATACGCTAATAAGTCCTCATGAAGTTTAGTACCACGGCCATATTGACTCTAAAAATGCGAATATCCCTTCATGAAGTTGAGTACCACGGCCATAATGGCCCTGAAAAGGCTAATATCCCATCATGAAGTTGAGTACCACGACCATAATGGCCCTAAATACGCTAATAAGTCCTCATGAAGTTTTAGTACCACGGGCCATATTGACTCTAAAAAATGCGAATATCCCTTCATGAAATTGAGTACCACGACCATAATGGCCCTAAATACGCTAATAACTCCTCATGAAGTTTAGTACCACGGCCATATTAACTCTAAATACGCTAATAACTCCTCATGAAGTTTAGTACCCCACGGCCATAATGACTCTGAATACGCTAATATCCCCTAATGAAATTGAGTACCACGCCACATGACGGCTCTATAAATGCGAATATCCCCTCATGAAGTTTAGTACCACGGGCCATATTGGCCCTAAAATAGGCTAATAACTCCTCGTGAAGTTAAGTACCACACGGCCATATTGACTTTAAATATGCTAATATCCCCCCATGAATTTGAGTTCCAACCACGGCCATAATGGCACAGAGAATGCTAATATCCCCTCATGAAGTTGAGTACCACGACCATAATGGCCCTAAATACGCTAATAAGTCCTCATGAAGTTTAGTACCACGGCCATATTGACTCTAAAAATGCGAATATCCCTTCATGAAGTTGAGTACCTCGGCCATAATGGCCCTGAAAAGGCTAATATCCCATCATGAAGTTGAGTACCACGACCATAATGGCCCTAAAATACGCTAATAAAGTCCTCATGAAGTTGAGTACCACGGCCATATTGGCTCAAAAAATGCAAATATCCCCTCATGAAGTTGAGTACCACGGCCATATTGGCTCAAAAAATGCAAATATATCCCCTCATGAATTGGAGTACCACGGCCATATTGGCTTAAAAAATGCAAATATCCCCTCATGAATTGGAGTACCACGGCCACGGCCATAATGCCCTGAAAAATGTGAATAGCCCCTCATGAAGTTGAGTACCACCACCACGGCCATAACGACTTTAAATACGCTAATATCCCCTCATGAAGTTGAGTACCACGACCATAAATGGCCCTAAATACGCTAATAAGTCCTCATGAAGTTTAGTACCACGGCCATATTGACTCTAAAAAATGCGAATATCTCTTCATGAAGTTGAGTACCACGGCCATAATGGCCCTGAAAAGGCTAATATCCCCATCATGAAGTTGAGTACCACGACCATAATGGCCCTAAATACGCTAATAAGTCCTCATGAAGTTTAGTACCACGGCCCATATTGACTCTAAAAATGCGAATATCCCTTCATGAAATTGAGTACCACGACCATAATGGCCCTAAATACGCTAATAACTCCTCATGAAGTTTAGTACCACGGCCATATTAACTCTAAATACGCTAATAACTCCTCATGAAGTTTAGTACCACGGCCATAATGACTCTGAATACGCTAATATCCCCTAATGAAATTGAGTACCACGGCCATGACGGCTCTATAAAATGCGAATATCCCCTCATGAAGTTTAGTACCACGGCCATATTGGCCCTAAATAGGCTAATAACTCCTCGTGAAGTTAAGTACCCACGGCCATATTGACTCTAAAAATGCGAATATCCCTTCATGAAGTTGAGTACCACGACCATAATGGCCCTAAATACGCTAATAAGTCCTCATGAAGTTTAGTACCACGGCCATATTGACTCTCTAAAAATGCGAATATCCCTTCATGAAGTTGAGTACCACGGCCATAATGGCCCTGAAAAGGCTAATATCCCATCATGAAGTTGAGTACCACGACCATAATGGCCCTAAATACGCTAATAAGTCCTCATGAAGTTTAGTACCCACGGCCATATTGACTCTAAAAATGCGAATATCCCTTCATGAAATTGAGTACCACGACCATAATGATTCTAAATACGCTAATATTCCCTTATGAAGTTGAGTACCACGGCCATAGCGGCTCTATAAATGCTAATATCCCCTCATGAAGTTTAGTACCACGGCCATATTGACCCAATTTTCCCCGCGTGTTATTGAAAATCGTTTATTCATGTCACGCACGTGTACCGGTCAGTCTGAGATCTTTTCGGTCGCGGAGGGGAGACATGACACTATGACAACAAATGCCAACAACCAAAGGATAAAATTTTGAATGCAAGCTTTTAACATGAAAAGTGCTCCATATATACATTGCAAAATAGAAATGAATTATATCATAATTAGATATTTGTTGAATTATCAACGATTTTAAGAGTGACTTTCGTTGGTGCATGACTATTTGATTAATATACGAAGGCTACATTCTGTTTTCAGATCATACAGTTTGAAATTGGTCGAAATGGAATGCTTTTTCATCCTCAAGAACAAATTCAATTTTCAAATATGCATATGCTTCTTTAAGTTTGACATAAACCATGATTCCTCTGCTAATCGGACAGAGGCGTTATAAAAACGTGAGTACCAGACGAAAAGGTTTGTTTTGCCCATAAGTCAAAATTTTGAAGCTGGTTTTTCCATCCAGAATGTTTTAGAAACACAGCTGACGATATTTAAACAAAGAATGGTGAAATTTTTCGAGGATTCGGCTCATTTGACGAAATACTGCTGGAATACTCTGTGGCAGTCTTTTACATATTTTCATTTAAAAATGGATGATGCTCTTGTGCTTTTAATTTAGGAGTAATGTTTCAGATCATACAGTTTGAAATTGGTCAAAATGGAATGCTATTTCATCCTCAAGAACAAATTCAATTTTCAAATATGCAGCGCATTCTTCTTTAAGTTTGACATGAACCATGATTCCTCTGCTAATCGGACAGAGGCGCTATAAAAACGTGAGTACCAGACGAAAAGGTTTGTTTTGCCCATAAGTCAAAATTTGAAAGCTGGTTTTCCATCAAGAATGTTTTAGAAGAAACACAGCTGACGATATTTAAACAAAGAATGGTGAAATTTTTCGAGTATTTCGGCTCATTTGACGAAATACTGCTGGAATACTCTGTGGCAGTCTTTTACATATTTTCATTTAAAAATGGATGATGCTCTTGTGCTTTTAATTTAGGAGTAATGAGATGAAATGTGATCTCAAAACTAGAAAATCGAAATATCGTCTATCGTACTATATCTGTATCTATAATTTGTATTTGAAGAGGTATATTAAATTATGAAATTTCCAAATCCGACACGTTTTATATGAAACTCGGGAGTTTCTTATTTTGTATTCTGTCCCCTTTGTTTTTAAACAGAGGGTTTTTCTGTAGCTTACTGTGAGTAAGCAACGAACCTCTAAACCCAAAGGCGGAATGTCAACCACTCTGTTACGTAGACACTCATAAAAACGATGCCGACAAAAAAATGCTATTGAAATTTTTGTCACTCGAAGAGAAATGGATATACTGTCATTCCGCCCAAAGGTATCAGTTTTTCTACACTCGGTATCGTGGATTTGTAGCAATGGCATTGATAATGTCGGCGAAATAATGGGATTTCTCCCGCTTTCGCCTCCAAAGCCATTCATCAATGTAAGAAGGAATGAAATCACGGCTAACGCCATTCATCCTCTTAAACTTTCGCTTGCAGTCACACCACAAGCTTTCAATATCATTTGTATGAACTCCGGTCATGGACACGAAACGGACAGAATGATTGACCGTTCGATGTGCATACTGTTGAGGTAATCTAGTAAGATTTCCATATGCTGCCCACTCATCAGACCAAATTTCAGATAAGGGAGCGATATTATCAATTATCACTCTCTCTAATGTCGCTCGATCCCTGGAAGGTACCAAACGAAGAAAACATTCCTTGGTTTCCAGGTCAACACCACCGAAAACCCATTGTTCGCGCACTGGCCTTGCCTGGGCATTGGACCCCCTTTTGCGCCTGGCGAGTAAGGACTCATCAATTGCTATAATATGCCCCCAGGACCCCCAATGAGTTGACGGGTGCGCAGTAAATCTGCTGAGCAAATTTCTCTAGTGAAATTGCACCAGTCAACGCACGACCGTTGCGACATTTCGCACTCGGCCACAATTTGATCTTGAGGCATGTCAGCACTCCAACAATAAAGGAACGTGACAAGCTGCCTCAAGGTGAGGTGACTGGATTCAAAAAAACGACCCTTTTCTTATGGATGTTGTTTTTCGACAACTCTGAAAGCAGAAATTTGGATATATTATTCATTCAGTCATATAAATTTTGAAGAAATGATTGAAATTGAAATGTTTGTTATTTACCGAATCCGGGCACCGCCAAACAACACCATCCGTCCTTGTTCGCATTGGCCTCTCGACCATAAGCGTGTTACATGCGTGGCATGCCATATTTCTGGCCAACAGTCCATGATCGCGACAGAACGCGATCGTCGCATTCAAATTTTCAAAAATTTTTTAAGCGATTGTAAAGTGCGTGGAAATTAACTCCAACCAAATCCATCGCGGCGAGCGCAGAAAATACACTGGCCGAAAGAGGCAGAGCCGCGTGGTACGGGCAGCTTTATATGAAGTAAAAATTTGTGATTTACATTGTTATGTCACACAAACACTATGTTTAAAAACTAGAACTGATAAGAAGCGCTATAGCCTGGTCAATCTAAGATTGCATCAAAATTCTTTTTGGTGCAATCGATAGAATATAATTTTCTGAACCAACGATAAAAAATCAGCAAGAATTAGTGGTTGCTAAAGCCCTGATATATTTGGTTGAAAAAATCCCCTATTTAGATGCAATTTCGTGGGATTATTTTTCTCGAAACTGTGATTCGAACTTCATATTTATTGTTTAACAATGGTAGCTGAACAACACAAACTAAAGCAAGGTACGCTATGCTCTTCACGCTAGATAAACATGCGAATTACACGAGAAATAAAAAATATATATATATAATCTCGAATAAATTTTAGGTTTGCACGATAATTGCATAATAATTTATTATTTTGCGGCTTCATTGATGTCAGTTGCTTACGTTAAAATATATATCCAAAACCGTTTGAATAATACTGGTGGAAAAGACACTTTTATTTATTCATAGATTTTTAATGTGTGCAGACTAGAGTTATATGATATGAAAGTGATGTAATAAAAGATAAACGATATGACTATATATAAAGATATAAGTCTGAAGACTTAATTATCGTTGACTCCCCCTTTTCTGATCTCGCTTCTCCGAACAAAGTTTTTTCCCATTGGCATTGTCAGTAAGTTTGTGATGGAGATACCTTAGTGTTACTTCAGCGATTATATAGCTCTTTGTACTATAGGGAGGATCTGAACGAATCTCGATGGGAAAAAAATCAATTTGCTGGAGTACAATGAAATCTATCTAAAGAAACGATGTTGATTCTTTCTAGATATACTCAAATGCTATTTTTTTTAAACTTAACCAATCGATAACTATTGTTCATAGACATACATATTTTGATCCAATATATTATTGAGGATTCTATCCGCGCAATCCATTGCTCGAGTCAAACATGGTCCATGCTTAAACGACAGAACTCAAACGTGACATGCATGAACGATATCTACAACGTTCGGAAATTTTTTTACTAAAATTAAATTATTTTATTCCAACGTATTATGTAAAAAAAATTCCTGTCAGGGATTAAAGTTTTTCATTTTTCAAAAAATGTTTCTTACATAATAAGCAACTGTAGTCTTGTGCATGTATCTGATTGAATTAAAAAAAAAAAAACTAATCGAAAGTTCACGATAAATGTAAATGAAACTTCAAGCTTAATCTTTTTAGACCCATTAGGGTCGTTTCACTGAATTTCATTAGGGGATATTAGCGTATTTATAGTCATTATGGCCGTGGTACTGAACTCCATGAGGGGATATATAGCATTTATAAAAAGCGCTATGGCCGTGGTATTCAACTTCATAGGGGGATTTTTGCGTATTTAGAGTCATTATGGCCGTGGTACTCAACTTCATGAGGAGTTATTACCGTATTTAGGGTCAATATGGCTGTGGTACTAAACTTTATGAGGGGATATTCGCATTTATAGAGCCGTCATGGCCGTGGTACTCAACTTCATAAGGGGATATTAGCTTATTTAGAATCATTATGCCCGTGGTACTCAATTTCATTAGGGGATATTAGCGTATTCAGAGTCATTATGGCCGTGGTACTAAACTTCATGAGGAGTTATTAGCGTATTTAGAGTCATTATGGCCGTGGTACTAAACTTCATGAGGAGTTATTAGCGTATTTAGAGTTAATATGGCCGTGGTACTAAACTTCATGAGGAGGTATTAGCGTATTTAGGGCCATTATGGTCGTGGTACTCAATTTCATGAAGGGATATTCGCATTTTTAGAGTTAATATGGCCGTGGTACTAAACTTCATGAGGGGATATTTGCATTTTTGAGCCAATATGGCCGTGGCACTCGACTTCATGAGGGATACTGGCATTTTTTGAGCCAATATGGCCGTGGTACTAAACTTCATGAGGGGATATTAGCATTTTCAGGGCCATTATGGTCGTGGTACTCAACTTCATAAAGGGATATTAGCGTATTCAGAGTCATTATGGCCGTGGTACTAAACTTCATGAGGACTTATTAGCGTATTTAGGGTCAATATGACCGCGGTACTAAACTTCATGAGGGGATATTAGCATTTATAGATCCGTTATGCCCGTGGTACTCAACTTCATAAGGGGATATTAGCGTATTTAAAGTCATTATGGCCGTGGTACTCAACTTCATGAGGGGCTATTCACATTATCAGGGCCATTATGACGGTGGTACTCAAATTCATGAAGGGATATTATCATTTTTAGAGTCAATATGGCCGTGGTACTAAACTTCATGCGGTGATATTAGCATTTATAGAGCCGTTATGGCCGTGGTAATTAACTTCATAAGGGTATATTATCGTATTTAGAATCATTATGGCCGTGGTACTCAAATTCATGAGAGGATATTGACATTTATAGAGCCGTTATGGCCGTGGTACGCAACTTCATAAGGGGATATTAGCTTATTTAGAGTCATTATGCCCGTGGTACTCAACTTCATGAAGGGCTATTCACATTTTCAGGGCCATTATGGCCGTGGTACTCCAATTCATGAGGGGATATTTGCATTTTTTGAGCCAATATGGCCGTGGTACTCAACTTCTTGAGGGGATATTTGCATTTTTTTAGCCAATATGGCCGTGGTACTAAACTTCATGAGGGGATAGTTGGGTCTAGTGAAGTTTAGTACCATAATACCTTTATTTAGAATCATTATGGCCGTGGTACTCAAATTCATGAGAGGATATTGACATTTATAGAGCCGTTATGGCCGTGGTACGCAACTTCATAAGGGGATATTAGCTTATTTAGAGTCATTATGCCCGTGGTACTCAACTTCATGAAGGGCTATTCACATTTTCAGGGCCATTATGGCCGTGATACTCCAATTCATGAGGGGATATTTGCATTTTTTGAGCCAATATGGCCGTGGTACTCAACTTCTTGAGGGGATATTTGCATTTTTTTAGCCAATATGGCCGTGGTACTCAATTTCATTAGGGGATATTAGCGTATTCAGAGTCATTATGGCCGTGGTACTAAACTTCATGAGGAGTTATTAGCGTATTTAGAGTTAATATGGCCGTGGTACTAAACTTCATGAGGAGTTATTAGCGTATTTAGAGTTAATATGGCCGTGGTACTAAACTTCATGAGGAGGTATTAGCGTATTTAGGGCCATTATGGTCGTGGTACTCAATTTCATGAAGGGATATTCGCATTTTTAGAGTCAATATGGCCGTGGTACTAAACTTCATGAGGACTTTTTAGCGTATTTAGGGCCATTATGGGGATCGTTTTTTTGAGCCAAATATGGCCGTGGTACTCAACTTCATGATGGGATATTAGCCTTTTCAGGGCCATTATGGCCGTGGTACTCAACTTCATGAAGGGATATTAGCATTTTTAGAGTCAATATGGCCGTGGTACTAAACTTCATGAGGACTTATTAGCGTATTTTTAGGGCCATTATGGTCGTGTGGTACTCAACTTCATGAGGGGATATTAGCATTTATCTGTGCCATTATGGCCGTGGAACTCAAATTCATGGGGGATATTAGCATATTTAGAGTCAATATGGCCGTGGCCTATTACTTAACTTCACGAGGATTTATTATTATCATATTTAGAGTCAATATGGCCGTGGTACTAAACTTCATGAGGGATATTCGCATTTATAGAGCCGTCATGGCCGTGGTACTCAATTTCATTAGGGTGATATTAGCGTACATTCAAGTCCGTTATGGCCGTGGTACTAAACTTCATGAGGAGGATATTAGCGTATTTAGAGTTAATATGGCCGTGGTACTAAACTTCATGAGGAGTTATTAGCGTATTTAGGGCCATTATGGTCGTGGGTACTCAATTTCATGAAGGGATATTTGCATTTTTAGAGTCAATATGGCCGTGGTACTAAACTTCATGAGGACTTATTAGCGTATTTAGGGCCATTATGGTCGTGGTACTTCAACTTCATGATGGGAAGTTTAGTACCATAGCCTTTTTTAGGCCATTATGGCCGTGGTACTCAACTTCATGAAGGGATATTCGCATTTTTAGAGTCAATATGGCCGTGGTACTAAACTTCATGAGGACTTATTAGCGTATTTAGGGCCATTATGGTCGTGGTACTCAACTTCATGAGGGGATATTAGCATTCTCTGTGCCATTATGGCCGTGGAACTCAAATTCATGAGGGGGATATTTAGCATATTTAGAGTCAATATGGCCGTGATGGCCGTGGTACTTAACTTCACGAGGAGGATATTAGCATTATTTAGGGCCAATATGGCCGTGGTACTCAATTTCATGAGGGATATTCGCATTTTCAGAGTCATCATGGCCGTGGGTACTCAACTTCATTAGGGGGATATATAGCGTATTTAGAGTCATTATGGCCGTGGTACTAAAAACTTCATGAGGAGTTATTAGCGTATTTAGAGTTAATATGGCCGTGGTACTAAACTTCATGAGGAGTTATTAGCGTATTTAGGGCCATTATGGTCGTGGTACTCAATTTCATGAAGGGATATTCGCATTTTTTAGAGTCAATATGGCCGTGGTACTAAACTTCATGAGGACTTATTAGCTTATTTAGGGCCATTATGGTCGTGGTACTCAACTTCATGATGGGATATTAGCCTTTTCAGGGCCATTATGGCCGTGGTACTCAACTTCATGAAGGGATATTCGCATTTTTAGAGTCAATATGGCCGTGGTACTAAACTTCATGAGGACTTATTAGCGTATTTAGGGCCATTATGGTCGTGGTACTCAACTTCATGAGGGGATATTAGCATTCTCTGTGCCATTATGGCCGTGGAACTCAAATTCATGGGGGGATATTAGCATATTTAGAGTCAATATGGCCGTGGTACTTAACTTCACGAGGAGTTATTAGCCTATTTAGGGCCATTATGGCCGTGGTACTAAACTTCATGAGGGGATATTCGCATTTATAGAGCCGTCATGGCCGTGGTACTCAATTTCATTAGGGGATATTAGCGTATTCAGAGTCATTATGGCCGTGGTACTAAAACTTCATGAGGAGTTATTAGCGTATTTAGAGTTAATATGGCCGTGGTACTAAACTTCATGAGGAGTTATTAGCGTATTTAGGGCCATTATGGTCGTGGTACTCAATTTCATGAAGGGATATTCGCATTTTTAGAGTCAATATGGCCGTGGTACTAAACTTCATGAGGACTTATTAGCGTATTTAGGGCCATTATGGTCGTGGTACTCAACTTCATGATGGGATATTAGCCTTTTCAGGGCCATTATGGCCGTGGTACTCAACTTCATGAAGGGATATTCGCATTTTTAGAGTCAATATGGCCGTGGTACTAAACTTCATGAGGACTTATTAGCGTATTTAGGGCCATTATGGTCGTGGTACTCAACTTCATGAGGGGATATTAGCATTCTCTGTGCCATTATGGCCGTGGAACTCAAATTCATGGGGGGATATTAGCATATTTAGAGTCAATATGGCCGTGGTACTTAACTTCACGAGGAGTTATTAGCCTATTTAGGGCCAATATGGCCGTGGTACTAAACTTCATGAGGGGATATTCGCATTTATAGAGCCGTCATGGCCGTGGTACTCAATTTCATTAGGGGATATTAGCGTATTCAGAGTCATTATGGCCGTGGTACTAAACTTCATGAGGAGTTATTAGCGTATTTAGAGTTAATATGGCCGTGGTACTAAACTTCATGAGGAGTTATTAGCGTATTTAGGGCCATTATGGTCGTGGTACTCAATTTCATGAAGGGATATTCGCATTTTTAGAGTCAATATGGCCGTGGTACTAAACTTCATGAGGACTTATTAGCGTATTTAGGGCCATTATGGTCGTGGTACTCAACTTCATGATGGGATATTAGCCTTTTCAGGGCCATTATGGCCGTGGTACTCAACTTCATGAAGGGATATTCGCATTTTTAGAGTCAATATGGCCGTGGTACTAAACTTCATGAGGACTTATTAGCGTATTTAGGGCCATTATGGTCGTGGTACTCAACTTCATGAGGGGATATTAGCATTCTCTGTGCCATTATGGCCGTGGAACTCAAATTCATGGGGGGATATTAGCATATTTAGAGTCAATATGGCCGTGGTACTTAACTTCACGAGGAGTTATTAGCCTATTTAGGGCCAATATGGCCGTGGTACTAAACTTCATGAGGGGATATTCGCATTTATAGAGCCGTCATGGCCGTGGTACTCAATTTCATTAGGGGATATTAGCGTATTCAGAGTCATTATGGCCGTGGTACTAAACTTCATGAGGAGTTATTAGCGTATTTAGAGTTAATATGGCCGTGGTACTAAACTTCATGAGGAGTTATTAGCGTATTTAGGGCCATTATGGTCGTGGTACTCAATTTCATGAAGGGATATTCGCATTTTTAGAGTCAATATGGCCGTGGTACTAAACTTCATGAGGACTTATTAGCGTATTTAGGGCCATTATGGTCGTGGTACTCAACTTCATGATGGGAATATTAGCCTTTTCAGGGCCATTATGGCCGTGGTACTCAACTTCATGAGGGATATTCGCATTTTTAGAGTCAATATGGCCGTGGTACTAAACTTCATGAGGACTTATTAGCGTATTTAGGGCCATTATGGTCGTGGTACTCAACTTCATGAGGGGATATTAGCGTATTTAAAGTCATTATGGCCGTGGTACTCAACTTCATGAGGGCTATTCACATTTTTCAGGGCCATTATGGCCGTGGTACTCAAATTCATGAGGGGATATTTGCATTTTTTAAGCCAATATGGCCGTGGTACTCCAATTCATGAGGGGATATTTGCATTTTTTTGAGCCAATATGGCCGTGGTACTCAACTTCATGAGGGGATATTTGCATTTTTTGAGCCAATATGGCCGTGGGTACTCAACTTCATGAGGGGATATTTGCATTTTTTTAGCCAATATGGCCGTGGTACTCAACTTCATGAGGTGATATTAGCGTATTTAAGGACTTCATGGCTTTAGTTCTCATCTTTATGAAGGGTATTGGCCTTTTTGGGGGATTATGGCTGTGGCACTAATCTTCATGCTAGGGTATTGGCATTTTTTAGAGGAATTATGGCTGTGGCACTAATCTTCATGCTGGGCATATTAGCTTTTTCAGGTCATTAAAAAAGTTTCATTGGGGAATTAGCGACAACGCATGTCCAGTCCATCATGTTCATGTGGAGTTCACTTTTATCGCTTCCGTAATATGTCACGTATGGTCTTTATATGGTTTGAATCGGCCTTAGCGCGGTTCATATATGGCGTTAGGTGTTAAATCGTTTACCCATTTGATGAATGACCGAAGGTTAAAAAGGAGAGAACAAAAGAAAGTAATTGAGCGAGTGCGTAAACGGAGAATGAGCGCTAACGCCATAGCGTTATCGCAGTGTTGTTTAGGACGTCACTGAGGGCGTGTGCGAGCGGTCGTTTTTGGCTTGTTATGACGTCATATGACGTCGAAGTGACGT
>OZ023152.1:19504736-19516869 GCA_963675895.2 Styela plicata
AACTTAGGGATCATTCGGGTCTACTGAAGTTTAGTACCATAATACCTTTAAAAGGTAGCACAATCATGAAATTTGGATATATTGTCAGGCACCCCTAAAAAACCTCGCATACCAAAAATGACGTCACTTCGACGTCATATGACGTCATAACAAGCCAAAAACGACCGCTCGCACACGCCCTCAGTGACGTCCTAAAAACAACACTGCGATAACGCTATGGGCGTTAGCGCTCATTCTCCGTTTACGCACTCGCTCAATTACTTTCTTTTGTTCTCTCCTTTTTAACCTTCGGTCATTCATCAAATGGGTAAACGATTTAACACCTAACGCCATATATGAACCCGCGCTAAGGCCGATTCAAACCATATAAAGACCATACGTGACATATTACTGAAGCGATAAAAGTGAACTCCACATGAACATGATGGACTGGACATGCGTGTCGCTTAATTCCCCAATGAACTTTTTTAATGACCTGAAAAAGCTAATATGCCCAGCATGAAGATTAGTGCCACAGCCATAATTCCCCTAAAAATGCCAATACCCTAGCATGAAGATTAGTGCCACAGCCATAATTCCCCCAAAAAGGGCCAATACCCCCTTCATAAAGATGAGAACTAAAGCCATGAAGTCCTTAAAATACGCTAATATCACCTCATGAAGTTGAGTTACCCACGGCCATATTGGCTAAAAAAAAATGCAAATATCCCCTCATGAAGTTGAGTACCACGGCCATATTGGCTCAAAAAAAAAAAAAATGCAAATATCCCCTCATGAAGTTGAGTACCACGGCCATATTGGCTCAAAAAAATGCAAATATATCCCCTCATGAATTGGAGTACCACGGCCATATTGGCTTTAAAAAATGCAAATATCCCCTCATGAGTAAAATTGGGGTGATGAGTACCACGGCCATAATGGCCCCTGAAAATGTGAATAGCCCCTCATGAAGTTGAGTACCACGGCCATAATGACTTTTAAATACGCTAATATCCCCTCATGAAGTTGAGTACCACGACCATAATGGCCCTAAATACGCTAATAACTCCTCATGAAGTTTAGTACCACGGCCATAATGACTCTGAATACGCTAATATCCCCTAATGAAATTGAGTACCACGGCCATGACGGCTCTATAAATGCGAATATCCCCTCATGAAGTTTAGTACCACGGCCATATTAACTCTAAATACGCTAATAACTCCTCATGAAGTTTAGTACCACGGCCATAATGACTCTGAATACGCTAATATCCCCTAATGAAATTGAGTACCACGACCATAATGGCCCTAAATACGCTAATAAGTCCTCATGAAGTTTAGTACCACGGCCCTATTGACTCTAAAAATGCGAATATCCCTTCATGAAGTTGAGTACCACGGCCATAATGGCCCTGAAAATGTGAATAGCCCCTCATGAACTTGAGTACCACGGCCATAATGACTCTAAATACGCTAATATCCCCTTGTGAAGTTGAGGGCCACGGCCATAACAGCTCTATAAATGTCAATATCCTCTTATGAATTTGCGTACGACGGCCATATTGGCTCAAAAAATGCTAGTATCCCTCATGAAGTTGAGTACCGCGGGCATAATGATTCTAAATAAGCTAATATCCCCTTATGAAGTTGCGTACCGCGGGCATAATGATTCTAAATAAGCTAATATCCCCTTATGAAGTTGAGTACCACGGCCATGACGGCTCTATAAATGCGAATATCCCCTCATAAAGTTTAGTACCACAGCCCATAATTGACCCTAAATACGGTAATAACTCCTCATGAAGTTGAGTACCACGGCCATAATGACTCTCTAAATACGCAAAAATCCCCCTATGAAGTTGAATACCACGGCCATAGCGCTTTATAAATGCTATATATCACCTCATGGAGTTCAGTACCACGGCCATAAATGACAATATAAATACGCTAATATCCCCTAATGAAATTCAGTGAAACGACCCTAATGGGTCTAAAAAGATTAAGCTTGAAGTTTCATTTACATTTATCGTGAACTTTCGATTAGTTTTTTTTTTTTTTTTAATTTCAATCAGATACATGCACAAGACTACAGTTGCTTATTATGTAAGAAACATTTTTTGAAAAATGAAAAACTTTAATCCCTGACAGGAATTTTTTTACATAATACGTTGGAAATAAAATAATTTAATTTTAGTAAAAAAATTTCCGAACGTTGTAGATATCGTTCATGCATGTCACGTTTGAGTTCTGTCGTTTAAGCATGGACCATGTTTTTGACTCGAGCAATGGATTGCGCGGATGATAGAATCCTCAATAATATATTGGATCAAAATATGTATGTCTATGAACAATAGTTATCGATTGGTTAAGTTAAAAAAAATAGCATTTGAGTATATCTAGAAAGAATCAACATCGTTTCTTTAGATAGATTTCATTGTACTCCAGCAAATTGATTTTTTCCCATCGAGATTCGTTCAGATCCTCCCTATAGTACAAAGAGCTATATAATCGCTGAAGTAACACTAAGGTATCTCCATCACAAACTTACTGACAATGCCAATGGGAAAAAAACTTTGTTCGGAGAAGCGAGATCAGAAAAAAGGGAGTCAACGATAATTAAGTCTTCAGACTTATATCTTTATATATAGTCATATCGTTTATCTTTTATTACATCACTTTCATATCATATAACTCTAGTCTGCACACATTAAAAATCTATGAATAAATAAAAGTGTCTTTTCCACCAGTATTATTCAAACGGTTTTGGATATATTTTAACGTAAGCAACTGACATCAATGAAGCCGCAAAATAATAAATTATTATGCAATTATCGTGCAAACCTAAAATTTTATTCGAGATTATATATATTTTTTTTATTTCTCGTAAATTCGCATGTTTATCTAGCGTGAAAGAGCATAGCGTACCTTGCTTTAGTTTGTGTGTTGTTCAGCTACCATTGTTAAACAATAAATATGAAGTTCGAATCACAGTTTCGAGAAAAATAATCCCACGAAATTGCATCTAAATAGGGGATTTTTTCAACCAAATATATCAGGGCTTTAGCAACCACTAATTCTTGCTGATTTTTTTATCGTTGGTTCAGAAAAAATTATATTCTTATCGATTGCACCAAAAAGAATTTTGATGCAATCTTAGATTGACCAGGCTAATAGCGCTTCTTATCAGTTCTAGTTTTTTTAACATAGTGTTTGTGTGACATAACAATGTAAATCACAAATTTTTACTTCATATAAAGCTGCCCGTACCACGCGGCTCTGCCTCTTTCGGCCAGTGTATTTTCTGCGCTCGCCGCGATGGATTTGGTTGGAGTTAATTTCCACGCACTTTACAATCGCTTAAAAATTTTTGAAAATTTGAATGCGAACGATCGCGTTCTGTCGCGATCATGGACTGTTGGCCAGAAATATGGCATGCCACGCATGTAACACGCTTATGGTCGAGAGGCCAATGCGAACAAGGACGGATGGTGTTGTTTGGCGGTGCCCGGATTCGGTAAATAACAAACATTTCAATTTCAATCATTTCTTCAAAATTTATATGACTGAATGAATAATATATCCAAATTTCTGCTTTCAGAGTTGTTCGAAAAACAACATCCATAAGAAAAGGGTCGTTTTTTGAATCCAGTCACCTCACCTTGAGGCAGCTTGTCACGTTCCTTTATTGTTGGAGTGCTGACATGCCTCAAGATCAAATTGTGGCCGAGTGCGAAATGTCGCAACGGTCGTGCGTTGACTGGTGCAATTTTTCACTAGAGAAATTTGCTCAGCAGATTTACTGCGCACCCGTCAACTCATTGGGGGGGGTCCTGGGCATATTTATAGCAATTGATGAGTCCTTTACTCGCCAGGCGCAAAAAGGGGGTCCAATGCCCAGGGCAAGGCCAGTGCGCGAACAATGGGTTTTCGGTGGTGTGGTGTTGACCTGGAAACCAAGGAATGTTTTTCTTTTCGTTTGGTACCTTCCAGGGATCGAGCGACATTAGAGAGAGTGATAATTGATAATATCGCTCCCTTATCTGAAATTTGGTCTGATGAGTGGGCAGCATATGGAAATCTTACTAGATTACCTCAACAGTATGCACATCGAAACGGTCAAATCATTCTGTCCGTTTCGTGTCCATGACCGGAGTTCATACAAATGATATTGAAAGCTTGTGTGGTGTGACTGCAAGCGAAAGTTTAAGAGGATGAATGGGCGTTAGCCGTGATTTCATTCCTTCTTACATTGATGAATGGCTTTGGAGGCGAAAGCGGGAGAAATCCCATTATTTCGCCGACATTATCAATGCCATTGCTACAAATCCACGATACCGAGTGTAGAAAACTGATACCTTTGGGCGGAATGACAGTATCCCATTTCTCTTCGAGTGACCAAAATTTCAATAGCATTTTTTTTGTCGGGCATCGTTTTTATCGAGTGTCTACGTAACAGAGTAGTTGACATTCCGCCTTTGGGTTTAGTTTTCTATCAGGTTCGTTGCTTACTCACAGTAAGCTACAGAAAAACACCCTCTGTTTAAAAACAAAGGGGACAGAATACAAAATAAGAACTCCCGAGTTTCATATAAACGTGTCGGATTTGGAAATTTTCATAAATTTAAATATACCTCTTCAAATACAAATTATAGATACAGATATAGGTAGTACGATAGACGATATTTCGATTTTCTAGTTTTGAGATCACATTTCATCTCATTACTCCTAAATTAAAGCACAAGAGCATCATCCATTTTTTAAATGAAAATATGTAAAAGACTGCCACAGAGTATTCCAGCAGTATTTCGTCAAATGAGCCGAATACTCGAAAAATTTCACCATTCTTTGTTTAAATATCGTCAGCTGTGTTTCTAAAAACATTCTTGATGGAAAACCAGCTTTCAAATTTTGGACTTATGGGCAAAAACAAAACCTTTTCGTCTGGTACTCACGTTTTTTATAACGCCCTCTGTCCGATTAGCAGAGGAATCATGGTTTATGTCAAACTTAAAGAAAGCATATGCATATTTGAAAATTGAATTTGTTCTTGAGGATGAAAAAGCATTCCATTTCGACCCAATTTCAAAATGACTGTATGATCTGAAAACAGAATGTAGCCTTCGTATATTAATCAAATAGTCATGCACCAACGAAAGTCACTCTTAAAAATCGTTGATAATTCAACAAATATCTAATTATGATATAATTCATTTCTATTTTGCAATGTATATATGGAGCACTTTTTCATGTTAAAAAGCTTGCATTCAAAATTTTATCCTTTGGTTGTTGGCATTTGTTGTCATAGTGTCATGTCTCCCCTCCGCGACCGAAAAGATCTCAGACTGACCGGTACACGTGCGTGACATGAATAAAACGATTTCAATAACACGCGGGAAAATTGGGTCAATATGGCCGTGGGTACTAAACTTCATGAGGGGGATATTAGCATTTATAGAGCCGCTATGGGCCGTGGTACTCAACTTCATAAGGGAATATTAGCGTATTTAGAATCATTATGGTCGTGGGGTACTCAATTTCATGAAGGGATATTCGCATTTTTAGAGAGTCAATATGGCCGTGGTACTAAACTTCATGAGGACTTATTAGCGTATTTTAGGGCCATTATGGTCGTGGTACTCAACTTCATGATGGGATATTAGCCTTTTCAGGGCCATTATGGCCGTGGTACTCAACTTCATGAGGAGTTATTAGCGTATTTAGGGCCATTATGGTCGTGGGTACTCAATTTCATGAAGGGTGGATATTCGCATTTTTAGAGTCAATATTGGCCGTGGTACTAAACTTCATGAGGACTTATTAGCGTATTTAGGGCCATTATGGTCGTGTCGGGTACTCAACTTCATGATGGGATATTAGCCTTTTCAGGGCCATTATGGCCGTTGTACTGTACTCAACTTCATGAAGGGATATTCGCATTTTTAGAGTCAATATGGCCGTGGGTACTAAACTTCATGAGGACTTTTAATTAGCGTATTTAGGGCCATTATGGTCGTGGTACTCAACTTCATGAAGGGATATTCGCATTTTTTAGAGTCAATATGGCCGTGGTACTTAACTTCACGAGGGAGTTATTAGCTTATTTAGGGCCAATATGGCCGTGTACGGGTACTAAACTTTCATGAGGGGATATTCGCATTTATAGAGCCGTCATGGCCGTGGTAACTCAATTTCATTAGGGGATATTAGCGTATTCAGAGTCATTATGGCCGTGGTACTAAACTTCATGAGGAGTAGTTATTAGCGTATTTAGAGTTAATATGGCCGTGGTACTAAACTTCATGAGGAGTTTATTAGCGTATTTAGGGCCATTATGGTCGTGGTACTCAATTTCATGAAGGGGATATTCGCATTTTTTTTAGAGTCAATATGGCCGTGGTACTAAACTTCATGAGGACTTATTAGCGTATTTAGGGGCCATTATGGTCGTGGTACTCAACTTCATGATGATGGGATATTAGCCTTTTCAGGGCCATTATGGCCGTGGTACTCAACTTCATGAAGGGATATTCGCATTTTTAGAGTCAATATGGCCGTGGTACTAAACTTCATGAGGACTTATTAGCGTATTTAGGGCCATTATGGTCGTGGTACTCAACTTCATGAGGGGATATTAGCGTATTTAAAGTCGTTATGGCCGTGGTACTCAACTTCATGAGGGGACTATTCACATTTTCAGGGCCATTATGGCCGTGGTACTACTCCAATTCATGAGGGATATATTTGCATTTTTTTAAGCCAATATGGCCGTGGTACTCCAATTCATGAGGGGATATATTTGCATTTTTTGAGCCAATATGGCCGTGGTACTCAACTTCATGAGGGGATATTTGCATTTTTTTGAGCCAATTATGGCCGTGGTACTCAACTTCATGAGGGGATATTTGCATTTTTTTTTAGCCAATATGGCCGTGGTACTCAACTTCATGAGGACTTATTAGCGTATTTAGGGCCATTATGGTCGTGGTACTCAACTTCATGAAGGGATATTCGCATTTTTAGAGTCAATATGGCCGTGGTACTTAACTTCACGAGGAGTTATTAGCTTATTTAGGGCCAATATGGGCCGTGGTACTAAACTTCATGAGGGGATATTCGCATTTATAGAGCCGTCATGGCCGTGGTACTCAATTTCATTAGGGGATATTAGCGTATTCAGAGTCATTATGGCCGTGGTACTAAACTTCATGAGGAGTTATTAGCGTATTTAGAGTTAATATGGCCGTGGGTACTAAACTTCATGAGGAGTTATTAGCGTTATTTAGGGCCATTATGGTCGTGGTACTCAATTTCATGAAGGGATATTCGCATTTTTTAGAGTCAATATATGGCCGTTGGTACTAAAACTTCATGAGGACTTATTAGCGTAATTTAGGGCCATTATGGTCGTGGTACTACTCAACTTCATGATGGGATATTAGCCTTTTCAGGGCCATTATGGCCGTGGTACTCAACTTCATGAAGGGATATATTCGCATTTTTAGAGTCAATATGGCCGTGGGTACTAAACTTCATGAGGACTTATTAGCGTATTTAGGGCCATTATGGTCGTGGGTACTCAACTTCATGAGGGGATATTAGCGTATTTAAAGTCGTTATGGCCGTGGGTACTCTCAACTTCATGAGGGGCTATTCACATTTTTCAGGGCCATTATGGCCGTGGTACTCCAATTCATGAGGGGATATTTGCATTTTTTTAAGCCAATATGGCCCGTGGTTGTGGTACTCCAATTCATGAGGGGATTATTTGCATTTTTTGAGCCAATATGGCCGTGGTACTCAACTTCATGAGGGGATATTTGCATTTTTTGAGCCAATATGGCCGTGGTACTCAACTTCATGAGGGGATATTTGCATTTTTTTTTTTTTAGCCAATATGGCCCGTGGTACTCAACTTCATGAGG
This sequence comes from Styela plicata, assembly GCA_963675895.2. Taxonomy (NCBI): domain Eukaryota; kingdom Metazoa; phylum Chordata; class Ascidiacea; order Stolidobranchia; family Styelidae; genus Styela; species Styela plicata. The sequence goes on from OZ023152.1 coordinate 19,512,640, forward strand.
TGATATTAGCGTATTTAAGGACTTCATGGCTTTAGTTCTCATCTTTATGAAGGGGGTATTGGCCTTTTTGGGGGAATTATGGCTGTGGGCACTAATCTTCATGCTAGGGTATTGGCATTTTTAGGGAATTATGGCTGTGGCACTAATCTTCATGCTGGGCATATTAGCTTTTTTCAGGTCATTAAAAAAGTTCATTGGGGAATTAGCGACACGCATGTCCAGTCCATCATGTTCATGTGGAGTTCACTTTTAAATCGCTTCAGTAATATGTCACGTATGGTCTTTTATATGGTTTGAATCGGCCTTAGCGCGGTTCATATATGGCGTTAGGTGTTAAATCGTTTACCCATTTGATGAATGACCGAAGGTTAAAAAGGAGAGAACAAAAGAAAGTAATTGAGCGAGTGCGTAAACGGAGAATGAGCGCTAACGCCATAGCGTTATCGCAGTGTTGTTTAGGACGTCACTGAGGGCGTGTGCGAGCGGTCGTTTTTGGCTTGTTATGACGTCATATGACGTCGAAGTGACGTCATTTTTGGTATGCGAGGTTTTTTAGGGGTGCCTGACAATATATCCAAATTTCATGATTGTGCTACCTTTTAAAGGTATTATGGTACTAAACTTCACTAGACCCGCATTGAGACAGGGAAAGATATCTATGATGCATTCGCGAGGATTGGATTCGTATATTTGAAAAATACAGGAATACAGAATAAGTGGGCAAGTTTTTTCATTTCTATGTTATTTTACTGTTTGGACACCAAAAAAGTATGATTATCATGTTTATTTCAGTTGGTTTTGTGTTGCAAATCATGTTGCGGTCTAGTGAAGTTTAGTACCATACAGCATATTCCCGAATGTCATCAAAATAAAAACTGGCACAATATTTCCATCCTAACTAGGGGGCGTCTATGCTGCAAGCATCTGGTATCGTCTCCCGGGTTAGGATGAGTCGCTTGCAACATGGGAAGTTTTTATGATAATCGGATATATGGTACTAAACTTCATGAGACCCCTCAATGCAATGTTCCTCCGTGACAGTGTCAGTATTGAGACCACAGTTTGCAAAATCAACCACGGGAATCCCGTCCATGATTATGGCTGAAACCACCCAATGTAGCAACGCCTCGAAAAATCCCCAAAATCGCCAGCTGATTTAATTGTCGCGTGACTTGCAGCTGACCAGCCAAAACATGGGCCGCGTAGCTGCGAATCTCGAGCGTTATGACAAGCCCTCGTTTGTCTTTGCGTCTGGGCCTTTCGGGCCTCGTGTCCTCGATTAGCGCTTAAATGCTGGAGGTGCCTAAAGATTTGGGTGAATATTAGGCTGTTAACGTGTACTACAATGCTTATACCGTCAAATATGTTGAAAATTTCCAAGCATTTCGTATAATATTGTGTTAAACTGCGCTATCATCCCAGATCAGTACCAACAAGGCGGGTGACTTCGATAAAAAAAGTATTCAAGCTCAATATTAATGCTTTTTGTGCTTTGACTACTCTGAAATAAAAATATTTTGAATTTGCTCACCTTAGCTTGCCATAAGATCCCATATAATATCTTATTGCACACCGAATGCGCCTGAAAAGATGCTTATTTGGGAGATATTGTTAAAATTCTAAAATCTTGCAGCTAGGACTGTCCCTTCCAAAATTTGGGGGCCATATCCCCTACTTACCGGTTGCTCCGCAAATTCACCGTGACTCAGTTTTACGTGTTTCTTGGAATGGTTTTCCAGATTAAAGTTCATGTTTAAAGGAAGTTAGAAAAAATAATTATATATAACATAACTTCAATAGTTTTGAATTCTTATCGCACAACAAATGCTATCAGGTAGATAGTTGTACCATCGCTCAGGGTGGATAACACTCATTTAACATAGCGGTTCAGTTCCGTTTGGGATATGCAAGTCGCAGTACTGTATCTCGTACTAGCTGTTTGAGAGTAAGTGGCCGTTAGTTGATTCCTTTCGGGAACTGCTACCGACCTTGCTTGGATCAAAATTTCAACAACAGCAACAAAAATCGCCGCATTTATTTAAGGAATCAGGGCAGAAGTATGCGCATGAGGTCCGACATACATAGCCTTCGGCCTAGACTGTACAATCCAACATTGTGCATGCTTTGATGGAAACGTGTAAAATGGAATCCCACACACACTGAAACAACCGTATGCACAGTACCTCTTCCCCATTTTAATATAAAATAAGAATGAACAACCAAAAGGCAGTACAGTGGGGCTGGTGACAAGGAACGGAGCAGTTTTGACCCTAACGTTCGATATCACATTCGGAGAAATGGTCACGCGACCCTCGCACCACGCCCATACCAGAATAATGTAAACATTCTGGCGAAAATGAAGCATGAGTTCGATATGAGTAAAGCGAGACCTAATTTACACATACTGCAAGCACGCCAGACATAATTAAAAACAAAAATATGGGAAAACAGGAAATGAACAAAGTCTAAAATAAAGCCTAAAGCACAAGTACACGTGCGTTCTTTCACCTCACACAATGGAAAAACTGTAAAAATTAATCAGTAATTTTACACAAGTAATACTTGGCACTATCGACAATACTTGCACGTACAGCTGGGCAATCCGACTCGGTGATTCGAAGCACAGATCATTCTAATCAATTGTGAATTGGTCATAGGAACAAAAACATGCTAAAGGATTTTTTTCATTTTTGACGAGAAAATACATTCGGTTTTGATCAAATTTGACCAAAATCGATTGTGTTTCGAAGTTAAAATGAAAATACATCGCCTTTAAGTCAGTTTATGCTAATATTTGTAATTCGTAACTGCATATTTCCTAATTATCATGGAGACTATAATAGTAAGATAATAAATGGGATATTTGTTATTTTTTATAGAATCAACGATTCGATCCGATTCGAAAAAATTATTCGAATCAGATTCGAAAACCAAATGCTTCGGTTTTACCTATCCCTACTCGCACGTATCTTGTGATTGCACTGAAACAAAACCTGTGCCGCGCTCAAACAATTATAAAAAAACGCCTGTAAAAATACACAACCCCGAGGTTATAGTTTGACGGATTCCTCTCATTTAGTGACGTCATAGATAAACGATAATAATGGTTTTAGTAGACACCAAAGCTGTACAAGATTTGCAAACTAACGAGGGACGAGGGCTAGTTTTTCTTTTGTCCTTTTAGGTTTTTTATTTTAAATCTTTGAACCAAGAGAATTCTGACCCCGATTTCTACCTCTTGGGGGTATTCTCAATAACATGGTAATTGAAATCGAAATCAGAACTGTATTGTTACTTCGAGATTTATAATTTAAATCTTAATACCTGTGAAATATTATTATGCACCGAAAGTTAGAGCAAAAAAAGTTCTATTTGTTACACTACTAAGTTGACAACTACAGTTGTTATAATCAATTATTCTGTTTATTTTATCTGAGAATAGAATAGGATTGTAATACCAATAAAAATCTGTTTTCGTATCGCTGCGTGGGTCTGTGTTTTGTATGCATAATACGATTAAAACAAAGCAGTGTAGGCATGTTATTTCTATTACCCGAAACGAAACGCATTGCATCGGTAAGACAACTTGGAGTGTTATGTGGCATTTATACCCAGAGCATGACTTCGCGATGAGCTCGAAGTTTCGTCAACTTCGGAAAAGTTCTGCTTTTGCAACAAATTCACAAAATACCTACTTTCTTGATTCAAAAAAATCAAAAAAAACCGAATAATTCATCCACGCACCTGAACTATATATTTGCCTCTTAAATTAATGTTCAAAGTTACCTTACCTCAAGAAACGTGTAAAATTTGCATCAATTTTGAGACACGAAGCCACAATCCTATCTTATGTAAATGGAAAGATATCATCGAAGAACGCGCGTATAATATGGCGGTTATAAATATTGTTTTGGTGGCATAATTATATAACACGTCCCAGAGCATTTCACAAAAAAAGTGAAAAAAATAAATTTCTCAATTTTTACCAAAATTTTGGTCACGGAGCTTACAGTAAGAAGTGAAATATGAAGTGAATACAGGATGACAAACGAAAATTGGGAGATAATTATGTCATTTTTATCACTGTGCTCCGTGTTTAACTGTATCTCGCCTTCCTCTACCCTCCAAGTTTTGAGGAGGATTGGATATTTCCTCTCTTTTATACGTTTTTGTCCCAAGATGTGAGAATTTCCGCCACCACTCCTTGAAGGTGGGATTTTTTGTACGGAA
>OZ023152.1:19516969-19561082 GCA_963675895.2 Styela plicata
ACGTCACTTCGACGTCATATGACGTCATAACAAGCCAAAAAAACGACCGCTCGCACACGCCCTCAGTGACGTCCTAAACAACACTGCGATAACGCTATGGCGTTAGCGCTCATTCTCCGTTTACGCACTCGCTCAATTACTTTCTTTTGTTCTCTCCTTTTTAACCTTCGGTCATTCATCAAATGGGTAAACGATTTAACACCTAACGCCATATATGAACCGCGTTAAGGCCGATTCAAACCATATAAAGACCATACGTGACATATTACGGAAGCGATAAAAGTGAACTCCACATGAACATGATGGACTGGACATGCGTGTCGCTAATTCCCCAATGAACTTTTTTAATGACCTGAAAAAGCTAATATGCCCAGCATGAAGATTAGTGCCACAGCAATAATTCCCCTAAAAATGCCAATACCCTAGCATGAAGATTAGTGCCACAGCCATACTTCCCCCAAAAACGCCAATACCCCTTCATAAAGATGAGAACTAAAGCCATGAAGTCCTTAAATACGCTAATATCACCTCATGAAGTTGAGTACCACGGCCATATTGGCTAAAAAAATGCAAATATCCCCTCATGAAGTTGAGTACCACGGCCATATTGGCTAAAAAAATGCAAATATCCCCTCATGAAGTTGAGTACCACGGCCATATTGGCTCAAAAAATGCAAATATCCCCTCATGAAGTTGAGTACCACGGCCATATTGGCTCAAAAAATGCAAATATCCCCTCATGAATTGGAGTAGTACCACGGCCATATTGGCTTAAAAAAATGCAAATATCCCCTCATGAATTGGAGAGTACCACGGCCATAATGGCCCTGAAAATGTGAATAGCCCCTCATGATGAAGTTGAGTACCACGGCCATAACGACTTTAAATACGCTAATATCCCCTCATGAAGTTGAGTACCACGACCATAATGGCCCTAAATACGCTAATAAGTCCTCATGAAGTTTAGTACCACGGCCATATTGACTTTAAAAATGCGAATATCCCTTCATGAAGTTGAGTACCACGGCCATAATGACTCTGAATACGCTAATATCCCCTAATGAAATTGAGTACCACGGCCATGACGGCTCTATAAATGCGAATATCCCCTCATGAAGTTTAGTACCACGGCCATATTGGCCCTAAATAGGCTAATAACTCCTCGTGAAGTTAAGTACCACGGCCATATTGACTCTAAAAATGCGAATATCCCTTCATGAAGTTGAGTACCACGACCATAATGGCCCTAAATACGCTAATAAGTCCTCATGAAGTTTAGTACCACGGCCATATTGACTTTAAAAATGCGAATATCCCTTCATGAAGTTGAGTACCACGGCCATAATGGCCCTGAAAAGGCTAATATCCCATCATGAAGTTGAGTACCACGACCATAATGGCCCTAAATACGCTAATAAGTCCTCATGAAGTTTAGTACCACGGCCATATTAACTCTAAATACGCTAATAAGTCCTCATGAAGTTTAGTACCACGGCCATATTGACTCTAAAAATGCGAATATCCCTTCATGAAATTGAGTACCACGACCATAATGGCCCTAAATACGCTAATAAACTCCTCATGAAGTTTTAGTACCACGGCCCATATTAACTCTAAATACGCTAATAACTCCTCATGAAGTTTAGTAGTACCACGGCCATAATGACTCTGAATACGCTAATATCCCCTAATGAAATTGAGTACCACGGCCATGACGGCTCTATAAATGCGAATATCCCCCTCATGAAGTTTAGTACCACGGCCATATTGGCCCTAAATAGGCTAATAACTCCTCGTGAAGTTAAGTACCACGGCCATATTGACTCTAAAAAAAATGCGAATATCCCTTCATGAAGTTGAGTACCACGACCATAATGGCCCTAAATACGCTAATAAGTCCTCATGAAGTTTAGTACCACGGCCATATTGACTTTAAAAATGCGAATATCCCTTCATGAAGTTGAGTACCACGGCCATAATGGCCCTGAAAAGGCTAATATCCCATCATGAAGTTGAGTACCACGACCATAATGGCCCTAAATACGCTAATAAGTCCTCATGAAGTTTAGTACCACGCCATATTGACTCTAAAAAATGCGAATATCCCTTCATGAAATTGAGTACCACGACCATAATGGCCCTAAATACGCTAATAAACTCCTCATGAGGTTTAGTACCACGGCCATATTAACTCTAAATACGCTAATAAACTCCTCATGAAGTTTAGTACCACGGCCATAATGACTCTGAATACGCTAATATCCCCTAATGAAATTGAGTACCACGGCCATGACGGCTCTATAAATGCGAATATCCCCTCATGAAGTTTAGTACCACGGCCATATTGGCCCTAAATAGGCTAATAACTCCTCGTGAAGTTAAGTACCACGGCCATATTGACTCTAAAAATGCGAATATCCCTTCATGAAGTTGAGTACCACGACCATAATGGCCCTAAATACGCTAATAAGTCCTCATGAAGTTTAGTACCACGGCCATATTGACTCTAAAAATGCGAATATCCCTTCATGAAATTGAGTACCACGACCATAATGGCCCTAAATACGCTAATAACTCCTCATGAAGTTTAGTACCACGGCCATATTAACTCTAAATACGCTAATAACTCCTCATGAAGTTTAGTACCACGGCCATAATGACTCTGAATACGCTAATATCCCCTAATGAAATTGAGTACCACGGCCATAACGACTTTAAATACGCTAATATCCCCTCATGAAGTTGAGTACCACGACCATAATGGCCCTAAATACGCTAATAAGTCCTCATGAAGTTTAGTACCACGGCCATATTGACTTTAAAAATGCGAATATCCCCCTCATGAAGTTGAGTACCACGGCCATAATGGCCCTGAAAAGGCTAATATCCCATCATGAAGTTGAGTACCACGACCATAATGGCCCTAAATACGCTAATAAGTCCTCATGAAGTTTAGTACCACGGCCATATTGACTCTAAAAATGCGAATATCCCTTCATGAAATTGAGTACCACGACCATAATGGCCCTAAATACGCTAATAACTCCTCATGAAGTTTAGTACCACGGCCATATTAACTCTAAATACGCTAATAACTCCTCATGAAGTTTAGTACCACGGCCATAAATGACTCTGAATACGCTAATATCCCCTAATGAAATTGAGTACCACGGCCATGACGGCTCTATAAATGCGAATATCCCCTCATGAAGTTCAGTACCACGGCCATATTGGCCCTAAATAGGCTAATAACTCCTCGTGAAGTAAGTACCACGGCCATATTGACTCTAAAAATGCGAATATCCCTTCATGAAGTTGAGTACCACGACCATAATGGCCCTAAATACGCTAATAAGTCCTCATGAAGTTTAGTACCACGGCCATATTGACTCTAAAAATGCGAATATCCCTTCATGAAGTTGAGTACCACGGCCATAATGGCCCTGAAAAGGCTAATATCCCATCATGAAGTTGAGTACCACGACCATAATGGCCCTAAATACGCTAATAAGTCCTCATGAAGTTTAGTACCACGGCCATATTGACTCTAAAAAAATGCGAATATCCCTTCATGAAATTGAGTACCACGACCATAATGGCCCTAAATACGCTAATAACTCCTCATGAAGTTTAGTACCACGGCCATATTAACTCTAAATACGCTAATAACTCCTCATGAAGTTTAGTACCACGGCCATAATGACTCTGAATACGCTAATATCCCCTAATGAAATTGAGTACCACGGCCATGACGGCTCTATAAATGCGAATATCCCCTCATGAAGTTTAGTACCACGGCCATATTGGCCCTAAATAGGCTAATAACTCCTCGTGAAGTTAAGTACCACGGCCATATTGACTTTAAATATGCTAATATCCCCCCATGAATTTGAGTTCCACGGCCATAATGGCACAGAGAATGCTAATATCCCCTCATGAAGTTGAGTACCACGACCATAATGGCCCTAAATACGCTAATAAGTCCTCATGAAGTTTAGTACCACGGCCATATTGACTCTAAAAATGCGAATATCCCTTCATGAAGTTGAGTACCACGGCCATAATGGCCCTGAAAAGGCTAATATCCCATCATGAAGTTGAGTACCACGACCATAATGGCCCTAAATACGCTAATAAGTCCTCATGAAGTTTAGTACCACGGCCATATTGACTCTAAAAATGCGAATATCCCTTCATGAAATTGAGTACCACGACCATAATGATTCTAAATACGCTAATATTCCCTTATGAAGTTGAGTACCACGGCCATAGCGGCTCTATAAATGCTAATATCCCCTCATGAAGTTTAGTACCACGGCCATATTGACCCAATTTTTCCCGCGTGTTATTGAAATCGTTTATTCATGTCACGCACGTGTACCGGTCAGTCTGAGATCTTTTCGGTCGCGGAGGGGAGACATGACACTATGACAACAAATGCCAACAACCAAAGGATAAAATTTTGAATGCAAGCTTTTAACATGAAAAGTGCTCCATATATACATTGCAAAATAGAAATGAATTATATCATAATTAGATATTTGTTGAATTATCAACGATTTTAAGAGTGACTTTCGTTGGTGCATGACTATTTGATTAATATACGAAGGCTACATTCTGTTTTCAGATCATACAGTTTGAAATTGGTCGAAATGGAATGCTTTTTCATCCTCAAGAACAAATTCAATTTTCAAATATGCATATGCTTCTTTAAGTTTGACATAAACCATGATTCCTCTGCTAATCGGACAGAGGCGTTATAAAAAACGTGAGTACCAGACGAAAAGGTTTGTTTTGCCCATAAGTCAAAATTTTGAAGCTGGTTTTCCATCCAGAATGTTTTAGAAACACAGCTGACGATATTTAAACAAAGAATGGTGAAATTTTTTCGAGGATTCGGCTCATTTGACGAAATACTGCTGGAATACTCTGTGGCAGTCTTTTACATATTTTCATTTAAAAATGGATGATGCTCTTGTGCTTTAATTTAGGAGTAATGTTTCAGATCATACAGTTTGAAATTGGTCAAAATGGAATGCTATTTCATCCTCAAGAACAAATTCAATTTTCAAATATGCAGCGCATTCTTCTTTAAGTTTGACATGAACCATGATTCCTCTGCTAATCGGACAGAGGCGCTATAAAAACGTGAGTACCAGACGAAAAGGTTTGTTTTGCCCATAAGTCAAAATTTGAAAGCTGGTTTTCCATCAAGAATGTTTTAGAAACACAGCTGACGATATTTAAACAAAGAATGGTGAAATTTTTCGAGTATTCGGCTCATTTGACGAAATACTGCTGGAATACTCTGTGGCAGTCTTTTACATATTTTCATTTAAAAATGGATGATGCTCTTGTGCTTTAATTTAGGAGTAATGTTTCAGATCATACAGTTTGAAATTGGTCAAAATGGAATGCTATTTCATCCTCAAGAACAAATTCAATTTTCAAATATGCAGCGCATTCTTCTTTAAGTTTGACATGAACCATGATTCCTCTGCTAATCGGACAGAGGCGCTATAAAAACGTGAGTACCAGACGAAAAAGGTTTGTTTTGCCCATAAGTCAAAATTTGAAAGCTGGTTTTCCATCAAGAATGTTTTAGAAACACAGCTGACGATATTTAAACAAAGAATGGTGAAATTTTTCGAGTATTCGGCTCATTTGACGAAATACTGCTGGAATACTCTGTGGCAGTCTTTTACATATTTTCATTTAAAAATGGATGATGCTCTTGTGCTTTAATTTAGGAGTAATGAGATGAAATGTGATCTCAAAACTAGAAAATCGAAATATCGTCTATCGTACTATATCTGTATCTATAATTTGTATTTGAAGAGGTATATTAAATTATGAAATTTCCAAATCCGACACGTTTATATGAAACTCGGGAGTTCTTATTTTTTATTCTGTCCCCTTTGTTTTTAAACAGAGGGTGTTTTCTGTAGCTTACTGTGAGTAAGCAACGAACCTGATAGAAAACTAAACCCAAAGGCGGAATGTCAACTACTCTGTTACGTAGACACTCGATAAAAACGATGCCGACAAAAAATGCTATTGAAATTTTGGTCACTCGAAGAGAAATGGGATACTGTCATTCCGCCCAAAGGTATCAGTTTTCTACACTCGGTATCGTGGATTTGTAGCAATGGCATTGATAATGTCGGCGAAATAATGGGATTTCTCCCGCTTTCGCCTCCAAAGCCATTCATCAATGTAAGAAGGAATGAAATCACGGCTAACGCCATTCATCCTCTTAAACTTTCGCTTGCAGTCACACCACAAGCTTTCAATATCATTTGTATGAACTCCGGTCATGGACACGAAACGGACAGAATGATTGACCGTTCGATGTGCATACTGTTGAGGTAATCTAGTAAGATTTCCATATGCTGCCCACTCATCAGACCAAATTTCAGATAAGGGAGCGATATTATCAATTATCACTCTCTCTAATGTCGCTCGATCCCTGGAAGGTACCAAACGAAGAAAACATTCCTTGGTTTCCAGGTCAACACCACCGGAAACCCATTGTTCGCGCACTGGCCTTGCCTGGGCATTGGACCCCCTTTTGCGCCTGGCGAGTAAGGACTCATCAATTGCTATAATGTGCCCAGGACCCCCAATGAGTTGACGGGTGCGCAGTAAATCTGCTGAGCAAATTTCTCTAGTGAAATTGCACCAGTCAACGCACGACCGTTGCGACATTTCGCACTCGGCCACAATTTGATCTTGAGGCATGTCAGCACTCCAACAATAAAGGAACGTGACAAGCTGCCTCAAGGTGAGGTGACTGGATTCAAAAAACGACCCTTTTCTTATGGATGTTGTTTTTCGACAACTCTGAAAGCAGAAATTTGGATATATTATTCATTCAGTCATATAAATTTTGAAGAAATGATTGAAATTGAAATGTTTGTTATTTACCGAATCCGGGCACCGCCAAACAACACCATCCGTCCTTGTTCGCATTGGCCTCTCGACCATAAGCGTGTTACATGCGTGGCATGCCATATTTTCTGGCCAACAGTCCATGATCGCGACAGAACGCGATCGTCGCATTCAAATTTTCAAAAATTTTTAAGCGATTGTAAAGTGCGTGGAAATTAACTCCAACCAAATCCATCGCGGCGAGCGCAGAAAATACACTGGCCGAAAGAGGCAGAGCCGCGTGGTACGGGCAGCTTTATATGAAGTAAAATTTTGTGATTTACATTGTTATGTCACACAAACACTATGTTAAAAAAACTAGAACTGATAAGAAGCGCTATAGCCTGGTCAATCTAAGATTGCATCAAAATTCTTTTTGGTGCAATCGATAGAATATAATTTTCTGAACCAACGATAAAAAATCAGCAAGAATTAGTGGTTGCTAAAGCCCTGATATATTTGGTTGAAAAAATCCCCTATTTAGATGCAATTTCGTGGGATTATTTTTCTCGAAACTGTGATTCGAACTTCATATTTATTGTTTAAACAATGGTAGCTGAACAACACAAACTAAAGCAAGGTACGCTATGCTCTTCACGCTAGATAAACATGCGAATTACGAGAAATAAAAAATATATATATAATCTCGAATAAATTTTAGGTTTGCACGATAATTGCATAATAATTTATTATTTTGCGGCTTCATTGATGTCAGTTGCTTACGTTAAAATATATCCAAAACCGTTTGAATAATACTGGTGGAAAAGACACTTTTATTTATTCATAGATTTTTAATGTGTGCAGACTAGAGTTATATGATATGAAAGTGATGTAATAAAAGATAAACGATATGACTATATATAAAGATATAAGTCTGAAGACTTAATTATCGTTGACTCCCTTTTCTGATCTCGCTTCTCCGAACAAAGTTTTTTCCCATTGGCATTGTCAGTAAGTTTGTGATGGAGATACCTTAGTGTTACTTCAGCGATTATATAGCTCTTTGTACTATAGGGAGGATCTGAACGAATCTCGATGGGAAAAAAATCAATTTGCTGGAGTACAATGAAATCTATCTAAAGAAACGATGTTGATTCTTTCTAGATATACTCAAATGCTATTTTTTTTAACTTAACCAATCGATAACTATTGTTCATAGACATACATATTTTGATCCAATATATTATTGAGGATTCTATCCGCGCAATCCATTGCTCGAGTCAAACATGGTCCATGCTTAAACGACAGAACTCAAACGTGACATGCATGAACGATATCTACAACGTTCGGAAATTTTTTTACTAAAATTAAATTATTTTATTCCAACGTATTATGTAAAAAAATTCCTGTCAGGGATTAAAGTTTTTCATTTTTCAAAAAATGTTTCTTGCATAATAAGCAACTGTAGTCTTGTGCATGTATCTGATTGAATTAAAAAAAAAACTAATCGAAAGTTCACGATAAATGTAAATGAAACTTCAAGCTTAATCTTTTTAGACCCATTAGGGTCGTTTCACTGAATTTCATTAGGGGATATTAGCGTATTTATAGTCATTATGGCCGTGGTACTGAAACTCCATGAGGGGATATATAGCATTTATAAAGCGCTATGGCCGTGGTATTCAACTTCATAGGGGGATTTTTGCGTATTTAGAGTCATTATGGTCGTGGTACTCAACTTCATGAGGAGTTATTACCGTATTTAGGGTCAATATGGCTGTGGTACTAAACTTTATGAGGGGATATTCGCATTTATAGAGCCGTCATGGCCGTGGTACTCAACTTCATGAGGGGATAGTTTATAGAGCCGTTATGGCCGTGGCACTCAACTTCATAAGGGGATATTAGCGTATTTAGAGTCATTATGGCCGTGGTACTCAACTTCATGAAGACTTATTAGCGTATTTAGGGTCAATATGGCCGTGGTACTCAAATTCATGAGGGAATATTAGTATTTTTTGAGCCAATATGGCCGTGGTACTTAACTTCATGAGGAGTTTATTAGCCTATTTAGGGCCAATATGGCCGTGGTACTAAAACTTCATGAGGGGATATTCGCATTTATAGAGCCGTCATGGCCGTGGTACTTAACTTCATGAGGGGATATTCGCATTTATAGAGCCGTCATGGCCGTGGTACTCAATTTCATTAGGGGATATTAGCGTATTCAGAGTCATTATGGCTGTGGTACTAAACTTCATGAGGAGTTATTAGCGTATTTAGAGTTAATATGGCCGTGGTACTAAACTTCATGAGGAGTTATTAGCGTATTTAGAGTTAATATGGCCGTGGTACTAAACTTCATGAGGAGTTATTAGCGTATTTTAGGGCCATTATGGTCGTGGTACTCAATTTCATGAAGGGATATTCGCATTTTTAGAGTCAATATGGCCGTGGTACTAAACTTCATGAGGACTTATTAGCGTATTTAGGGCCATTATGGTCGTGGTACTCAACTTCATGATGGGATATTAGCCTTTTCAGGGCCATTATGGCCGTGGTACTCAACTTCATGAAGGGATATTCGCATTTTTAGAGTCAATATGGCCGTGGTACTAAACTTCATGAGGACTTATTAGCGTATTTAGGGCCATTATGGTCGTGGTACTCAACTTCATGAAGGGATATTCGCATTTTTTAGAGTCAATATGGCCGTGGTACTTAACTTCACGAGGAGTTATTAGCCTATTTAGGGCCAATATGGCCGTGGTACTAAACTTCATGAGGGGATATTCGCATTTATAGAGCCCCCTCCCCCCCCCCCCCGCCGTCATGGCCGTGGTACTCAATTTCATTAGGGGATATTAGCGTATTCAGAGTCATTATGGCCGTGGTACTAAACTTCATGAGGAGTTTATTAGCGTATTTAGAGTTAATATGGCCGTGGTACTTAACTTCACGAGGAGTTATTAGCCTATTTAGGGCCAATATGGCCGTGGGTACTAAACTTCATGAGGGGTTATTCGCATTTATAGAGCCGTCATGGCCGTGGTACTCAATTTCATTAGGGGATATTAGCGTATTCAGAGTCATTATGGCCGTGGTACTAAACTTCATGAGGAGTTATTAGCGTATTTAGGGCCATTATGGTCGTGGGTACTCAATTTCATGAAGGGATATTCGCATTTTTAGAGTCAATATGGCCGTGGGGTACTAAACTTCATGAGGACTTATTAGCGTATTTAGGGCCATTATGGTCGTGGTACTCAACTTCATGATGGGATATTAGCCTTTTCAGGGCCATTATGGCCGTGGGTACTCAACTTCATGAGAGGGATATTCGCATTTTTAGAGTCAATATGGCCGTGGTACTAAACTTCATGAGGACTTTATTAGCGTATTTAGGGCCATTATGGTCGTGGGTACTCAACTTCATGAAGGGATATTCGCATTTTTAGAGTCAATATGGCCGTGGTACTTAACTTCACGAGGAGTTATTAGCCTATTTAGGGCCAATATGGCCGTGGTACTAAACTTCATGAGGGGATTATTCGCATTTATATAGAGCCGTCATGGCCGTGGTACTCAATTTCATTAGGGGATATTAGCGTATTCAGAGTCATTATGGCCGTGGTACTAAACTTCATGAGGAGTTATTAGCGTATTTAGAGTTAATATGGCCGTGGGTACTTAACTTCACGAGGAGTTATTAGCCTATTTAGGGCCAATATGGCCGTGGTACTAAACTTCATGAGGGGATATTCGCATTTATAGAGCCGTCATGGCCGTGGTACTCAATTTCATTAGGGGATATTAGCGTATTCAGAGTCATTATGGCCGTGGTACTAAAACTTCATGAGGAGTTTATTAGCGTATTTAGGGCCATTATGGTCGTGGGTACTCAATTTCATGAAGGGATATTCGCATTTTTAGAGTCAATATGGCCGTGGTACTAAACTTCATGAGGACTTATTAGCGTATTTAGGGCCATTATGGCCGTGGTACTAAACTTCATGAGGGGATATTCGCATTTATAGAGCCGTCATGGCCGTGGTACTCAATTTCATTAGGGGATATTAGCGTATTCAGAGTCATTATGGCCGTGGTACTAAACTTCATGAGGAGTTATTAGCGTATTTAGGGCCATTATGGTCGTGGTACTCAATTTCATGAAGGGATATTCGCATTTTTAGAGTCAATATGGCCGTGGTACTAAACTTCATGAGGACTTATTAGCGTATTTTTAGGGCCATTATGGTCGTGGTACTCAACTTCATGAAGGGATATTCGCATTTTTAGAGTCAATATGGCCGTGGTACTTAACTT
The DNA here is from genome assembly GCA_963675895.2 of Styela plicata. Lineage (NCBI taxonomy): Eukaryota > Metazoa > Chordata > Ascidiacea > Stolidobranchia > Styelidae > Styela > Styela plicata. Next base: position 19,528,166 of record OZ023152.1, read on the forward strand.
CACGAGGAGTTATTAGCCTATTTAGGGCCAATATGGCCGTGGTACTAAACTTCATGAGGGGATATTCGCATTTATAGAGCCGTCATGGCCGTGGTACTCAATTTCATTAGGGGATATTAGCGTATTCAGAGTCATTATGGCCGTGGGTACTAAACTTCATGAGGAGTTATTAGCGTATTTAGAGTTAATATGGCCGTGGGTACTAAACTTCATGAGGAGTTATTAGCGTATTTAGGGCCATTATGGTCGTGGTACTCAATTTCATGAAGGGATATTCGCATTTTTAGAGTCAATATGGCCGTGGTACTAAAAACTTCATGAGGACTTATTAGCGTATTTAGGGCCATTATGGTCGTGGGTACTCAACTTCATGATGGGATATTAGCCTTTTCAGGGCCATTATGGCCGTGGTACTCAACTTCATGAAGGGATATTCGCATTTTTAGAGTCAATATGGCCGTGGTACTAAACTTCATGAGGACTTATTAGCGTATTTAGGGCCATTATGGTCGTGGTACTCAACTTCATGAGGGGATATTAGCGTATTTAAAGTCGTTATGGCCGTGGTACTCAACTTCATGAGGGGCTATTCACATTTTCAGGGCCATTATGGCCGTGGTACTCCAATTCATGAGGGGATATTTGCATTTTTTTAAGCCAATATGGCCGTGGTACTCCAATTCATGAGGGGATATTTGCATTTTTTGAGCCAATATGGCCGTGGTACTCAACTTCATGAGGGGATATTTGCATTTTTTTTGAGCCAATATGGCCGTGGTACTCAACTTCATAAGGGGATATTAGCGTATTTAGAGTCATTATGGCCGTGGTACTCAACTTCATGAAGACTTATTAGCGTATTTAGGGTCAATATGGCCGTGGTACTCAAATTCATGAGGGAATATTAGTATTTTTGAGCCAATATGGCCGTGGTACTTAACTTCATGAGGAGTTATTAGCCTATTTAGGGCCAATATGGCCGTGGTACTAAACTTCATGAGGGGATATTCGCATTTATAGAGCCGTCATGGCCGTGGTACTTAACTTCATGAGGGGATATTCGCATTTATAGAGCCGTCATGGCCGTGGGTACTCAATTTCATTAGGGGATATTAGCGTATTCAGAGTCATTATGGCTGTGGGTACTAAACTTCATGAGGAGTTATTAGCGTATTTTAGAGTTAATATGGCCGTGGTACTAAACTTCATGAGGAGTTATTAGCGTATTTAGGGCCATTATGGTCGTGGTACTCAATTTCATGAAGGGATATTCGCATTTTTAGAGTCAATATGGCCGTGGTACTAAACTTCATGAGGACTTATTAGCGTATTTAGGGCCATTATGGTCGTGGTACTCAACTTCATGATGGGATATTAGCCTTTTCAGGGCCATTATGGCCGTGGTACTCAACTTCATGAAGGGATATTCGCATTTTTAGAGTCAATATGGCCGTGGGTACTAAACTTCATGAGGACTTATTAGCGTATTTAGGGCCATTATGGTCGTGGTACTCTACTTCATGAAGGGATATTCGCATTTTTTTAGAGTCAATATGGCCGTGGTACTTAACTTCACGAGGAGTTATTATTAGCCTATTTAGGGCCAATATGGCCGTGGTACTAAACTTCATGAGGGGATATTCGCATTTATAGAGCCGTCATGGCCGTGGTACTCAATTTTCATTAGGGGATATTAGCGTATTCAGAGTCATTATGGCCGTGGTACTAAACTTCAAACTGAGAGGAGTTTTATTAGCGTATTTAGAGTTAATATGGCCGTGGTACTTAACTTCACGAGGAGTTATTAGCCTATTTAGGGCCAATATGGCCGTGGTACTAAACTTCATGAGGGGATATTCGCATTTATAGAGCCGTCATGGGCCGTGGTACTCAATTTCATTAGGGGATATTAGCGTATTCAGAGTCATTATGGCCGTGGTACTAAACTTCATGAGGAGTTATTAGCGTATTTAGGGCCATTATGGTCGTGGTACTCAATTTCATGAAGGGATATTCGCATTTTTAGAGTCAATATGGCCGTGGTACTAAACTTCATGAGGACTTATTAGCGTATTTAGGGCCATTATGGCCGTGGTACTAAACTTCATGAGGGGATATTCGCATTTATAGAGCCGTCATGGCCGTGGTACTCAATTTCATTAGGGGATATTAGCGTATTCAGAGTCATTATGGCCGTGGTACTAAACTTCATGAGGAGTTATTAGCGTATTTAGGGCCATTATGGTCGTGGTACTCAAATTTCATGAAGGGATATTCGCATTTTTAGAGTCAATATGGCCGTGGTACTAAACTTCATGAGGACTTATTAGCGTATTTAGGGCCATTATGGTCGTGGTACTCAACTTCATGAAGGGATATTCGCATTTTTAGAGTCAATATGGCCGTGGTACTTAACTTCACGAGGAGTTATTAGCCTATTTAGGGCCAATATGGCCGTGGTACTAAACTTCATGAGGGGATATTCGCATTTATAGAGCCGTCATGGCCGTGGTACTCAATTTCATTAGGGGATATTAGCGTATTCAGAGTCATTATGGCCGTGGTACTAAACTTCATGAGGAGTTATTAGCGTATTTAGAGTTAATATGGCCGTGGTACTAAACTTCATGAGGAGTTATTAGCGTATTTAGGGCCATTATGGGTCGTGGTACTCAATTTCATGAAGGGATATTCGCATTTTTAGAGTCAATATGGCCGTGGTACTAAACTTCATGAGGACTTATTAGCGTATTTAGGGCCATTATGGTCGTGGTACTCAACTTCATGATGGGATATTAGCCTTTTCAGGGCCATTATGGCCGTGGTACTCAACTTCATGAAGGGATATTCGCATTTTTTAGAGTCAATATGGCCGTGGTACTAAACTTCATGAGGACTTATTAGCGTATTTAGGGCCATTATGGTCGTGGTAACTTCATGAGGGGATATTAGCGTATTTAAAGTCGTTATGGCCGTGGTACTCAACTTCATGAGGGGCTATTCACATTTTCAGGGCCATTATGGCCGTGGTACTCCTCCAATTCATGAGGGGATATTTGCATTTTTTAAGCCAATATGGCCGTGGTACTCCAATTCATGAGGGGATATTTGCATTTTTTGAGCCAATATGGCCGTGGTACTCAACTTCATGAGGGGATATTTGCATTTTTTTGAGCCAATATGGCCGTGGTACTCAACTTCATGAGGGGATATTTGCATTTTTTTTTAGCCAATATGGCCGTGGTACTCAACTTCATGAGGTGATATTAGCGTATTTAAGGACTTCATGGCTTTAGTTCTCATCTTTATGAAGGGGTATTGGCCTTTTTGGGGGAATTATGGCTGTGGCACTAATCTTCATGCTAGGGTATTGGCATTTTTAGGGGAATTATGGCTGTGGCACTAATCTTCATGCTGGGCATATTAGCTTTTTTCAGGTCATTAAAAAAGTTCATTGGGGAATTAGCGACACGCATGTCCAGTCCATCATGTTTCATGTGGAGTTCACTTTTATCGCTTCCGTAATATGTCACGTATGGTCTTTATATGGTTTGAATCGGCCTTAGCGCGGTTCATATATGGCGTTAGGTGTTAAATCGTTTACCCATTTGATGAATGACCGAAGGTTAAAAAAGGAGAGAACAAAAGAAAGTAATTGAGCGAGTGCGTAAAAACGGAGAATGAGCGCTAACGCCATAGCGTTATCGCAGTGTGGTTTAGGACGTCACTGAGGGCGTGTGCGAGCGGTCGTTTTTGGGCTTGTTTTATGACGTCATATGACGTCGAAGTGACGTCATTTTTGGTATGCGAGGTTTTTTAGGGGTGCCTGACAATATATCCAAATTTCATGATTGTGCTACCTTTTAAAGGTATTATGGTACTAAACTTCACTAGACCCCTGAAAAGTGCCTTTGTGTGATTGAAGCAGAAGTCCGACTTATGAGCTTTTTGACGTTTTCTTTGGCAGAAGAACGGCCTGGATGTTGGGCAAAACACCGCCCTGTGCGATGGTTACTCCTCCGAGAAGCTTGTTCAGTTCTTCGTCGTTTCTGATTGCCAGCTGCAGATGACGTGGAATAATTCTGCTCTTCTTGTTGTCGCGGGCAGCGTTGCCTGCCAACTCGAGTACCTCAGCGCTCAAATATTCGAGAACAGCAGCAAGGTATACGGGCGCCCCGGCTCCGACGCGTTGAGCGTAGTTGCCTTTGCGGAGCAGTCGGTGTACTCTGCCGACTGGAAACTGCAGACCGGCGCGGGACGACCGGGTCTTAGACTTCGCCTTCGATTTTCCACCTTTTTCCTCTTCCAGACATGTCTTCGTTCCTCTGCGTTGCAACGTAGTGAATGAATGCCGTTCGAGCGCGCTTCTACCGATATATATACCTCGAAGCGAGCTCAGCGCTGAACAATAAATAAACAAAGAGCCATTTTTTCTTCGACGCTCGGTTCTCTCGCAGTCTCAATTTCTCGCCTCATTTGCATACGCGCGCCTATAAATAACTGCGCGAGACTTGCCGACGGCATTCTCTCATTTCTCACCTCGAGCGACGACGAGCTTTCACGATGGCAGCAACCAAAGGTAGCAAGAAAATGGTCAATAAGAAGCAAACGCCGAAAGACGGCAAGAAGAAGCGCAGAGCGAAGAGAAAGGAAAGCTTCAGCATATACATCTACAAAGTGTTGAAGCAGGTTCACCCCGATACTGGAATCTCCAGCAAGGCGATGAGCATCATGAATTCATTCGTCAACGACGTGTTCGAAAGAATTGCCAGCGAGTCCTCACGCTTGGCCCACTACAACAAGCGTTCTACGATCAGCAGTCGCGAAATCCAGACCGCCGTCCGTTTGCTTTTGCCCGGCGAGCTCGCAAAGCACGCAGTTTCGGAAGGTACGAAGGCTGTCACCAAATACACCAGCTCAAAGTAAGTCTTAGACGACATCGCCAAACAACGGTCCTTATCAGGACCACCCATGAAATTTTGTGCAGAGAGTTGACGTGATTTGTCTTTCATTTCTTGACTCTAGGCCTACCCGCCTCGCTCGGGGAAGACGCGGCCGGAATGGCCGTATTTTGCGCGACGCTTCCCCCGGGCGGTTCGGCGTGTTGCCTACCGGCCTAATAATATTTTTGGGACTCTGTGCCTCTGGGCTTGGCACAATGGGATTTCCATTCAGTTCGGCACGCATAAAGGCTACCGCCGTGGTGCCGCACCGTCTTCGTTTCGAGGCGGAAGACTCTTCTTTCTCCGTGAACAAAGCAACGCGACTAAGCAGGGCAACACTAGGCTATATCTTTTTCGCATTTGAAACTCTAATTATTAGAAGCATGTGGGTGGCTCTGAAAAGAGCCGTTTGTTGTGGCAGGTCCTGTTTAAGCTCGTTCGCCTCTGATACGACGCGCCAACTGAATGTCTTTCGGCATGATGGTGACACGTTTGGCGTGGATCGCACAAAGGTTGGTGTCTTCGAAGAGGCCAACCAAGTAAGCTTCGCTTGCCTCTTGCAACGCCATCACGGAGCTGCTCTGAAAAACGCAAGTCGGTCTTGAAGTCTTGGGCGATTTCACGAACCAATCTTTGGAAAGGAAGTTTGCGGATGAGCAATTCGGTCGACTTCTGGTAACGACGGATTTCTCTCAGGGCGACGGTGCCAGGCCTGTAACGGTGAGGTTTCTTCACTCCGCCGGTGGCGGGCGCGCTCTTTCTCGCTGCCTTGGTAGCAAGCTGCTTTCTTGGGGCTTTGCCACCGGTGCTCTTTCTCGCCGTCTGCTTTGTGCGTGCCATTATCGACTTCGATGCGGTATATCTTACCCTGACGAATGATAGCTTGTTGGCGGCTCACGCAATTATATGTAGCGTATGTCAGTCGACTTCTAATTGGCCAATGTTTTCGCGCGCTCGATTGTTTCTATCGTGTTCGTTGACGTCCGCCTTTCGTTGAATTACGGTTATCTACACGCCCTAAAGACATCATTCGTCGGTCGAACACACACGAGCATCGAAAACACGTCATGTCTGGACGCGGCAAAGGAGGCAAGGGCTTGGGAAAAGGCGGAGCGAAAAGGCATCGCAAGGTTTTGCGTGACAATATCCAAGGTATCACAAAGCCGGCCATCAGGCGTTTGGCTCGCCGAGGTGGTGTCAAGCGTATCTCTGGACTCATCTACGAAGAGACGAGGGGCGTTCTCAAAGTGTTCTTGGAGAATGTTATTCGCGACGCCGTAACCCTACACCGAACATGCAAAGAGAAAGACCGTAACCGCTCTCGACGTTGTGTACGCTCTGAAAAGACAAGGACGTACTCTCTACGGTTTCGGAGGATAGACTGTCAAAATATCAGACACAAAACGGCTCTTTTCAGAGCCACCAATCGTTATTCAATAACTTGCAGTTTGTTTGGCCTGTGCGCCGATCGCCAGATCGTTTGCGAAGTGGTGTTCCGTGTCAGAAGTTGTAGCTGCGCCGCGCATGTGTTTAACATTGGGCATAGAGCGCGCGCCGCGTGCTAACGATCATTAAATTCGCTCGGAAGTTTTCGGTAGAGTTTATGACCGGAACGTGTGTTGTTGTACGCTTTTGAACCGGTTTAGCACCCGAAATAACTTGGCGCTGGACGCACGAAAATGTCAAGTCAGCCTGGTTTGAATAATCATTCGATAGTCTTCAACCTGTGCTCCCCCCCCAACCCCCCTTGGGGATGTTTGAATAGGAGGTTTTGTTGGTGGTAATAAGTCAAAAATAGATTTCAGCCACAACGTAGTCGAATTAATTTAGCCATATTCATTTTTTTCAGAGAGTAGCACAGAGTCTTCACAAGGTGAAACAAATCCAAAGAATTCATTGTTTTTTGGCAAAAGAGGAGACAAAGCGATAACTTAAAGCTAGCAGAAAGGGCGGGCGATGCGGTGCGTGAACTGAATGACGAGACTGATTTCAAAAGTTGCCAAGGAATCATCGGGTTCGAAAAAAATGATGAGTATTGTTTGGTCGTGACATTAGCTATTATTTCAAGAGTTGGTGGCATGCCACATTTCGTAATTGGTTGTCCATGCTTGCAGAGTTGAAAGGAAGCGAACAGGGCGTTGCGGAATGTCGAGCGGGCGCTGGGGTAGCTTGGTTGATGCAATGGGTTGGGAATGGTTATTTCGATGTTGTAAGAGTAGGATCAAAAGTGCGAACGAATTGGGGCGATGAATGCCCCTGGCAGTTTATGAGGATTGGCCCGCCATTTTCTTCAAAAAAAGATAGTGCTGCGGTATAACAACGAGGCCAAGTGAAGTGTCATGTGCTGTGCATGAGAGGAGGGGACAGGAATGCAAACGTCGTGACGGGCGGCGCAAAAACGGGACCTTAATCGACGATGGGCGGAGCATTCCAACTGATTTTAGTACTGAAAGGCATTAATTGGAAAAAATAAAAGTACCCCGTCGGCACCTTCGAAGCAATGTGTGTGAAGCAGAAGCCGAGCGAAAATGAATTAGGCCATCCACAACGAAGCAAAACTCCAAATAACGGGCCTATCAAGGGAGTAATATAGGCGAGAAGATAATAACGCACATCAAATGAAAAACCATAGTGGGCAACTTCTCCAGAGCCCTGTTGAAGAAGCTTAAGATATGGTCAAATAAATATAATCTCCATGAAGGATGCCAGTGCGATCACGTAGAGGGGGTCGTGTATCCCTTGGCCCTTGCTTGAAAAAGAAACTGGGAGTAATGATAAGAAAAACAGTAACATCGCTTGAATAGTGAAGCTTGGCCTGGCCAGTTTGAATATTAGCTTGGAAACGCGATAGCATGTCGTGAATATTTCGAATCAACTAGGCTGTCATCTGTTGATATTTGAAAAGCATCGTGGGCCTCATATGTGAACAACGACTAATGATGGGATATAGATCCTCGCGTAGACGCAAGCGAGTGCGTACAGTGCGGGTTTGAATCGGTATAACTAGCGATTGACGAAACTGTAAGGTATGAATCGTTTATTGGGTGTCCTGACAGAAGAGTATTTGTGTGCTTGAAGCAGACGTCTGAATGTATGAGCTTTTTGACGTGTTCTGTTTGGCCGAAGAACGGCTGGTGTTGGCAAAACAGCCCTGAGTCGATGTGATTACTCCTTTGCGCCGCTTGTTCCGTTTTCCGTCGTTTTTGATTGCAGATGCATGATGAGTGGTAATAATTATTGTCTTTCTGTTGTCGCGGGCGGTTGTTGCTACCGCAATGCGTACCTCAGCGGCTCAAATATTGAGAACAGCAGCAAGGTATACGGGGCCCGGTCGACGCGTTGAGCGTAGTTGCCTTTTGCGGAGAGTCGGTGTATTGCGTCTGGATACTGCAGACCGGCTGGGGAGACGTGTCTTAGATACGTTCGATTTTCCATCTTTCCGCTATTAGAAGAAAACTTTTCCTCTGGTAAGCAACGTAGTGCATGAATCGCGTTCGAGGGTTCTACGATATATTATACTCGAAGCGAGCACAAGCGGTGAAATATAAATAGACAAGAGCTTTTATCTACGAGCGGCCGGTTCTCTCGCACAGCTTCTAATTTCTCGTCATTTGCATAACGGCGGCCTATATAAAAATGGCGAGACTGCACACGACGGATTCTCTCTTTCTCACCTCGAGTGACGAGAGGCTTTCCGTTGGCAGCAACCAGGGTTTTTTTTAGCAAGAACAATGGTCATTAAGAAGCAAACGCGAAGACGGCACGAAGAGCGCAGAGGCAGCGAAAGTGCCCTGTCCGAAATACATCTACACAAGTGTGAAGCAGGTTCACCCGATACTGTGGGATTAGCAGGCGTAGGGACATGACTTAATTCGTTCAACGACGTGTTCGAAAAAGAATTGCCAGCGAAGTCCTCACGCTTGGCCTACAACAAGCGTTATAGATCAGCAGCGGCAATCAGACCGCCGTTGTATGATTTTGCCGGGGAGTGAAAATACGCAGTTTAGGAAGGTCGCAAGGCTCTACACTTACAGCTCAACGAAGTTTAGACGAATCGCCCCTCCCCCTCCCAAAAAACGGTCCATATAGGACACCATGGAATTTTGTGCAGCGAGTTGACGGTGATTTGTCTTTAGAATTCTAGATTAGGCTAGCCTCGTCGGGGAGGACGCGGCCGGAATGGCCGATATTTTGCGCGGCGCTTAGGGCGGTTCGGTGCAGCTACCTTGCTAATAATATTTTTTGGACTCGAGCTTAGGGTTGGCCAATGGGAATTCCATCAGTTGGCACGCATAAAGGCTACCGCCGTGGGATGGCGCACGTGTCTTCGTTTCGAGGCAGAAGATCTTTGTGACAAAGCAGTGGGCAACAATAGGCTATATCTTTTTCGCGCCATTGCAAACTTAATATTAGACGATTGTGTAGGTGGCTCTGAAAAGAGACGTTGATTGTGGCAGGTTGTTTAAGCTGTTTAGCCTTATGATATCGACGCGCCAACTGAATGTCTTTTCGGCATTTGATAGTCGATGTGCAAGTTTGCGTGGATCGCACAAAGGTTGTGTTTCGGACGGGCCAACAAGTATGGCTGTCGCATGATCTTGCCGCATAGGGAGCTGATTGAACACCAAGTCGTCTTGAACGTCTTGGGGTTCACGAAACCTATCTTTTATGGAAGGGGACGTTTGCGGACTATGTAGCAAATTCGGTCGCCTTCTGGTCAGACGGACAATCTCTCAGGGCGACGGTCTGTGTGGGACAAGCATGTAACGGTGAGGATCTTCATCCGTTGGCGGGGGCGCTCATTACGTGCTTGGTCGAAAGTGCTTTCTTGGGGCTTTGCACGGAGCTCTTTCTCGCCGTTGTTTCGTGCGTGCCATTATCGCGCTCCTCTCGATGCCTGGTATATCTAACCCTGACGAATGATTAGCTTGTGGACGGCTAGCAATTCTAGTAGGTCGCTTGTCCGTTCGATTCCTAATTGGCCCATGTTCGGAGCGCTCGGGATAGTTTTCATCGTGTTCGTTGAGTCGCCTTGATTTGAATTAGGTTATCTACAACCCTAATTACATTCATCGGACGGAACTATCTTCGAACAACGAGCATCGTATCCAACACGAATTGTCAGGATAGATCACGGCAAAGGAGGCAGGGCTTGGGAAACCAGCGCCGTGAGCGCAATAGCATCAGAATGGTTTTTGCGTTGACAATATCCAGGTCTCACAAAAGCGGCCAATGGCGTCTTTGTTTGTGCGAGGATGGTGGTCGGAGCGGTTATTCTCTGCGACCTCATATTACGAAAGAGAGAGGGGCGTTCTCAAGTGTTTTGGCGAATGTTCTTCGCGACGCCGTGTAACTACATCCCGAACACGCCACAAGAGGAAAGAGTAACGATCTCGAGCGTCGCGGCGCTCACGCGCAGCGCTCTATGACAAGGAGTGTTCTATACGGTTCGAGATAGGATAGATGACAAAATATTCAGACCTACAAAACGGCTCTTTTCTCGAGCACCAATCGTTTATTCTGTATACTTGCTGCCTTTGTTAGAGCTCGCTAGCGGTCGATCGCCCAAAGTACCACTAAATCAGACTCTAAGAACCAATCTGTTTACGTTCGCTTGGCACCGACTGACGCGCGACATTCTCTCTCTCTTGACACGGGGCATCATGTAAGTTAGATAGATATAGTAGTTTAAATTCGCTCGATCTACATTGGTGGCAGAGTACGCTTACGCGCCCTCGGAGTAAATGACAAGCAACTTATACCGCTCAATCGAGCGCATGTTGGCTTATCTCGTTGCAACAATATAGGGGTGGCTTGAGACGGTAGCCGTTTGTTTGTGGTGTTTTTAAGCCACGCCGCGAGCTAAGTTGTTACTTTTCTTGGCGGCCCGTGGCTTTTTTACCCGTCTTCTTTTTGGAGCGCATTCTTTGGGTTTACATCACTGACTTTTTTGGCGGCTGTTTTTTCGCGTCGAGGTCTTTTATCCGATGCCTTTTCGGAGACTTCTGGCCTTGGTTTCTTTGCCACGGTCTTTTTTCGCAGGTGCGACGCTTCGGCTTTTGGCGGCCATTTCTTTTGTTGCGCGGGTAGTCGTTGGCTTATTCTGTGTGCGGAGCCTTTTTTTAAGCAATCTGAACGACCCAAGTTTGGTTCTTTGCTCCCTTTCGTTAGGCCGTCCTTTATCCAAAGCAGTTCCTCAAATTTTTGAGACATTCTTCATTTTACCGTAGTCGACACGACGTTGAACAGCTTGACTATGTGCTTTCGTATGGCCCGGCGTGACGTGAGCCCCCTCGTGGCTCTCCGCATGGCCGCCAAAAAAATATAATGAAGGACGGGTGAGAGCTAGTCTTTTGCTAACAGCAGGCATGTTGTAGGTAGAATAGATCGTTGAGAAAGTGGGTTCGTTTCGACGAAGTTGTTAGCTGCGCGCCGGCCCTTGCAGTTTTCCCCTTGGGATAGAGCGAGACGCGCTCGAAACGATATATTTTTCGCTCGATGTTTCAGGGTCGTTTTTGAAGAAAGTGTGTTGTGTTGGCACTTTTGAACGCCGTTTTGACAACACGCGAATGTATTGCGAGGCGGGAAAGCACGAACACAGGTCTTGGCATACGCATGGTGTTTCGTATCGTATTCCACAGGTGCTTCAGGGGGGCAGGGTTGAAATAGAGGTTATGAACGGGGCGCTCGTTAACAGTCATAAATTGACTTTCACGCCAGCCCACCCAAATACCGACGTCGAAGACAGACCTTAATATATGCCCATTAATATTTTTTCATGAGAGTACGCAACGAGTCTGTCCCACGGCTGTGAAAAATCCCACTGAATCTATAGTTTTTGCGCCTAAAAACCGGGAAAAGCGCATAAACTTTTACCGCAGCAGCCGCGGCGGGCCGATTGAGGTGCGATTCGGCCCACTGACCCTTCGACGATCGCATATTTAAAAGGAAAATAGGAAAGAAGCGGGAAACGAATAAAAATGCCTGTGTATTGTTTCGCTCGATCGCCATTAACTATTATTCCATGTCAGTTGGTGGCTCATGCCCTCCCCCAATTCCCCTGCGGACTTTCTTGGTTTGTTCAATGTAGCCGAGTTCTTCAATGTTGAGAAAATGCGGTATCCCGATTGTGCGAGCGGAGCGTATCGCGCGGCTCCAGCATTGAGATTGCAAATGGCCGTTGCGGACTGTATTCGCATGCCTCGATCAAGAGTGGTCAAAATGAGAACGAAATTTGGGCGCAGCTAATGAAATGCAATTCTGTGCACTAGGATTTTTCAAAAAACGAAAGTGCTGAGCGACTACAAACCGAGGCAAAGCAGGTTTAGGGGTAAAAGGACGGAGTGCAAACGTCGTGACGCCGTCGCACGCCAGCCCATTACATCGAAACGCGCGGAGATCACAAAATATTAGACTGCAACGGATAATTGGAGACACATAAAGAACCAACAAGTCTCTGGCCATCTCAGAGAATCGTTTGTAGAAAGCACGTTCGAACATCATTGCAGCTATCACAGTCGAACGACCACAAATAAATAAACAGGCCTAATAAACGGGGAAGCTAATTTTCGGAGAGCTGAAATAACGACCAAAATGAAATACCATCAGTAGGCACTTCTCAGGAGAAAGCTTGAGAAGCTTACAAGTATGGACTGTCCCATTTAATAAAGCTGATTGGGCATGTGCGAAACAATTTGACTTGGGGGTAGTGTTTCCCTTGGCAATGCTGTAAGATACCTGGGGAGTAAGATAGAACGTAAATCGCTTCTTGAATAGTGAAGCTGGCTTGGCCAGTTGATATTCGCTTGAAGTAACGGATGCATGTTCGTTGAATTTTCCGTATCAACCTAGGTGGCTTCGTTCGATATTTTGAAAAGCATCGTGGGCTCCAAGTGAAACCGAATATTGACTGGGATTAGACCATCGCGTCGAGGCTTAGCTCGGCTCACAGTGCGGTTGACCATCGGGTACTTCGCGATTGACGAACATGTGGTAGCATGGGTTTTGGAGGTTGGGCACTGTGAAAATTGCCTTTGTGTGATTGAGCAGAAGTGACTTATGAGCTTTTTGCCGTTTTCCTTTGAGAGAAGGTGGCTGTTGGGACAACCACGTGTGCGTGGTTACTCCTCGAGAGATGTTCAGTTCTTCGTCCTGTTTCTGATTGAGCTGCAGATGATGGGAATAATTTGCTTTCTTGTTGTCAGCGGGCAGGTTAGGCCCTGCCAACTCGAGTACCTCAGGCTCAAATTTTCGAGAAACAGCCGCAAGGTATACGGGCGCCGGCTCCGCGACGGTTGAGCGTAGTTGCTTGGGAGCAGTCGGTGTACTTGCGACTGGGAAACTGCGACGGCGCGGGTACGACGGTGTTTAGACATCGCCTTCGATTTTCCACTTTACTCTTGACTGTCTTGTTCCTCTGCGTTTGCAACGTAGGTGAATTGAATGCCGTCGAGCGAGCGCGCTTCTACCGATATTATTATCACTCGACGCGAGGCTCAGCGCTGCAAATACTACACAAAGAGCATTTTTTTCTTCGACGACCCGGTTCTCTCGCAGTTCAATTTCTCGCCTCATTTGCATGTATCGCGGCCTATAAAAAACTGCGCGGAGCTTGCCGACAGGCGATTCATCATTTCACACCTGAGCGCCGGACGAAGCTTTTCACCGGGGATTAGGCAGAACCAACGGTGCACGCAAAAGGGTTCCATAAGAAGCAAACGCGAAAGACGCCAAGAAGGAAGCGGAGCGAAGAGAACAGGACAGCTTCAGCATATAACATTACAAAGTGTTGAAGAGGTTACCCCGATTATGGAATCTCAGCAAGGCGATGAGCATCATGAATTCCCTTCGTCAACGACGTAGGTGTTCGAAAGAATAAATTAAACTTAGCCAGCGAGTCCTCACGCTAATGGCCCACTAATAAGCGTTTTTACGATCAGCAGTCGCGAAATCCAGACTGCCGTCGTTGCTTTTGCCCGGCTGAGCTCGCAAATGCAGCCAGTTTGGAAGGTCGAGGCTGACACAATATACTCAGAGCTCAAAGATAGAGTGTTTGAGACTCGACAACGCAAACAAACGGTCCTTATTCAGGACAATGGAATTTTTAGTGCAGGAGTTGAGTGATTTGTTTTCATTTCTTGACTCTAGGCATACAAACCCGCCTCGTCGGGGGAAGACGCGGCCGCGAATGGCCATATTTTGCAGCGCGCTTTCCGGGCGGTTCTGTGGCTACGTGTTGTTCGATGTGTTTTTTTGGAGTTACGGCCTAATAATATTTTATGGACTTGTGCTTGGTTGGCCAATGGGATTTCATCAGTTCGGCACGCATAAAGGTACGTTGTTGCGCACGTCGTCGTTGAGGCAGAAGACTCTTTCTCGTGAAACAAAGAGGGCAAACACGGTCCTATATCTTTTTTGTCAAATGAAACTTAATTATTAGAAGCTTCATGTGGGTTGGCTCTGAAAAGAGCGTATGTAGTGGCAGGTCTGGGTTAAGTCTTTCGCTCTGATACGGACGCGCAATCTGAGAAAGTCTTATCGGATGATGGTGCCACGCGTTGGGTGGATCGAAACAAAGGTTGTGTGTCTTCGAAGAGGCACCAAGTAAAGCTTCGCTTGCTTCTTGTCAACGCCATCACGGGGGGGAGATGCTTTGAAAAAGTCAACGTGGATGAAGTTTGGGCGATATTTTCAGAAAATATCTTTGGAAAGGACGTTTGCTGGATGAGCAATTATCGGTCGACTTCTGTAACGACATGGGCATTTCTTCAGGGGGACGGTTTGCCAGGCCTGTACGGTGAGGTTACTTCACTCCGGGTGGGGCGCGTCTTTCTCCGTGTCCTTAGGTAGCAAGTGCTTCTTAGGGCTTTGCCAGGTGCTCTATCTCGCCGTTTCTGTTTGTGCTGTGCCATATCGACTTCGATGCGGAATATTACCCTGGGAATGATAGCTTATTGTTGGGGAACGATTATTGTAGGTCAGTCAGTCGATTCTAATTGGCAATGTTTCGCTAATAGCGCTCGATTGTATTTGTGTTCGTTGACGTGCTTTTCGCTGAATTACGGGTTATCTACGCCCTCAAAGACCGTCATTCGTCGGTCGAAAGACAGACACACGAAGCATCGAGAACAACGTTCATGTCTGAGCGGGCAACAGGAGGCAAGGGTTGGAAAAGGCGAGAGCGGAAGGCATGCAAGGATTTGGTGACAATATACCAATAGGTATATAAGGGCAACAGGCGGTTTTGCTCGCTGAAGGTGGTGTCAAGCGTATCTCTGGACTCTCTACGACCGATAGAGACGAGTGGCGTTCTCAAGTGTTTCTTGTGAGAATGTTATTGCGCGCCGTAACTACTCACGCCATGCCCCGTAGACGACGTAAGCTTCGACGTTGTGTACGCTTAGACACGCCAAGGGACGAACTTATCGGTTCGGGGATAGACTGTCCCAATATCGACACACAGTTTTTCAGAGCCACAATGTTATTCCATAACTTGCAGTTTGTTTGCTGTTGACGATGCCAGTCACACAAATACGCCTATAGAACCCAACTCATGTTATCGTTCGTTGGCCCGACTGCGCGGTCGTCATTTTCTTCTCTTGACATAGGCATAATAGTAGTTCGGTTAGATATAGTAGTTTCAAATCGATCGCGATTTCCTTGGCTGGCAGAGTCGGCTTACGCGCTGCGACAATTGAAGCCCTTATACCCGCTCAAATGAGCGCATTCTCGTTATTCGTTGCAAAATATCGGGTGGCTTGAGAATGAGCGTTTGTTTAGTCGTTGTTTTTAAGCCCAGCCGGAGCTAATTGCTTATTTTCTTTGGGGGACAGGACTTTTTTACCGTCTTCTTCTGGGTGCGGCCTTCTTTGGTGTTTTCTTACTGACTTTTTGGGGTCGGAGTTTTTTAGCGTCGAGCGTGGTCTTTTTTACCGGCCTTCTTTCGCGGACGACTTCTTGGCCTTTTGTTTTCTTTGCCACGGTATCTTTTTCGAGGTGCCGACTTCGCTTTTTGGGGCCACTTTCTTTTTTTGCGGGCAGTAGTCACGCTCGCGGCTTTTCTTCGCGGAGCCTTTTTAAGCAATCTGAGACCCAGTCTTGGGGTGACCCTTTTCGAATAGGGTCTATTCAAGCGTTTCCAAGTCTCTGAGACATCTTTCATTACCGAGTGGTGACAACGATTGCAGCTTGCTATGTGCTTTCGTTTATGGCCCGGCGAAGACGTTGAAGTCTCGTGCCCACTCTCCGATGGCCGTCACAAAATCATATCCTTAAGAAGGGTGCGAGCTAGTTTTGCTACAGCAGAGGCATAGTTGTACGTTAGATTAGATGTAGACGATGTGGTGTTCGGTCGAACGAAGTAGTAGATCGCGCGTCCGCCCCCCCCCCCTTGCCCTGTGTTTTAACATTCGCGGAATCGCAGCTGAAGACTGCGCACGAAAAACGATATCAGGAATTCGTCGATGTTTTCGGTGATTTTGACGAATGTGTTGTGTTGCACTTTGAACGCCGTTTTGCAACACACGATTTGTTATTGCGAGGCGGAAAGAACTACAAGATTGCCATATGCCACGGGTCGTTTCGACTTTTCGTATACAACCAGTGCTCCAGGGGCGGCCGCGTCTCTGAAGTACGGAGTTTTGGTCGTAGGCGGTTATTAAGTCAAAAATGACTTTCAGCAACAACAGTCGTTAGAACATCCGATACCTTAATATATGACCCATATTCATTTTTTAGAGCTGTCGCCACTGGGTCGTCACAGGCAGTGGAACCAAATCAAGACTTCTACATGTTTTTTTGCGCCCAAACGGAGGACAAAGGCCTAACACATTACCAGCCGCAGCAACGCCGGCGGGCGATGCAGGTGCGATTGCGAACCACTGTACATTCGACAGGATCGAATATTAACAAGGACTGGAAGAAAGGCGTGAATACGTAATAAAAATGTGTGTATTAGTTTCCGCGTCGACATATATTATTCCAATGTCAGTTGGTGGACCTGCCCCTCCCCCCAATCCCTGTCGGATTTCCTGCGTTGTCAGATGCTTGCACGAGTTCTGTCACGGTGAGAAAAGGCTCCGCGTAGCCGATTTGGCCTTGGAGCGTCATGCTTGCGATGCGCGGGCTCCAGCATTCGGTGATGCAAACTGGCCGTTGCGGAATGTTTCCGATGCCCTTCGATAAGAGTGAGTCAGTGAGCACGAAAATTTGGGCGATGAATGCACAATGCAATATTTCATATGTGCCATTGGATTTTTTCACAAAAAGAAAGTGAGAGGATAAAACGAGGCAAAGAAGGTTTGTGGGTAAATGAGAGGCGAAGCTACACGTCGTGACGGAGGCGCGCGGACCATTCATCGATACGCGCGAGCGGAGATAAAATCTTCGACTGAAAGGATATTGGAAAAAATAAAAAGACCACAGTTGGGCCACATTCCAGCGCTCAAAGTATTGAAGCAACGCAGTGCGGAACAGCATTGCGCCATCAAAACAATGCGAACGGCCACAAATAAACTACCAGGCCTAATAGGGAGCTATCATTTGGAGAGGATGCATAACGACAAAATGAAATCATCAGTCGAGATTCTCAGAGAATCGTTGTAGAAGCTTCAAGTTATGGTTCAATAATTTTTAATAATCGATGAGCAGTGCGGAACAAAGTTGGACGGGGGGGTCGTGTATCCCTAGGCCACAGCTGATACGAAAGGGGAGCCTATAGATAGAAAAGGTAAATCGCATTGAATCGTGAGAGCATGGCTTGGCCCGTTAGCTTATCGCTTGAAAGCGATGATGCGTGCCTTTCCGATCACACTGGGATGGTTCGATCGATCTTTGAAAGATCGTGGGCACCAATGTGATAAAAGAATATTTGATGGGATAGCCATCGAGTACGAGGCAAGCTGCGTCATCTGAGTGCGGTTGCCCTCGGGAATTCGCGAATGACGAACTCTTTGGTAGCTATGGTTATGGGTGCACTGGAAAGGCTTTGTAGTGATGCAGCCGAGTGACTTATGAGTTTTTTGTTTTCTTTGGCAGGAAGAAACGGCTCTCGGATGTTGGGCAAAAACACCGCCTGTGCGTATGGTTACTCTTGCCGAGAAGATTGTTCAGTTTTCGTCGTTTCTGATTGCCAGCTGCAGATGCGTGGAATTAATACTCTGCTTTCTTGTGTCGGCGGGCGGTTGAGTGCCAACTGAGTACCTCAGGTCAAATTTGAGAACAGCAGACGGTTTACGTGGCGTCGGCTCGAGCTGTTTGAGGTAGTTGCCTTTGGGAGCGAGCCGTCGGTGTACTATGCGACTGGAAATGCGGACGGCGCTGGGAGACCGGGTCTTAGACTTGCCTCGATTTCACTTTTCTTTCAGGAAATGTCTTGTTCTCTTGCGTTTGAAATCGTAGTGAATGACTGCGTTTCGAGCGCGCTTTAGATTTCTAAATATCGAGCGAGGCTCAGCGTGCACATAAATCAAAAAGAGCATTTTTTTATCGCGTCGGTTCGTTCGCAGTTCAATTTTCGGCATCATTTTGATAGGCGCTATCACTAACTTCGCTCGAGGAGATTTGGAGGCATTCTTCATTTCTCCCCGAAGGAGACGAGCTTTCACAGAAGGACGAAGACTCACACGGTAGAAGCAAATGGTCAATAAGAAGCAAACGGAAAGCCTGGCAAGACGCAAGGCGAGGAAGAGAAGGAAAGCTTTCAGCATATTTATTACAAAGTGTTAGAAGCAGGTTCACCGTTACTGGACATCTCCAGAAAGTGTCGATGGAGATCATGAATTCATTCGTCACCTCGAGGTGTTCGAAAGAATTGCAGAGGAGTCCTCACGCTTGGCATAAAAGCGTTTACGCTGCAGTCGCGAAATCCAGACCGCCGTTTACGTTTGCTTTTGCCGGCGAGCTCGCAAAGCACGAGTTACGGACGGTCGGAAGGCTGTCCAAATATACGCTCAAGTACGTCTTAGCCGAATGCAAACACTCGGTTCCTTATCAGGACACCCATGAATTTTTGTGCAGAGAGTTGACGTGATTTGTTTTTATTTTCTTGACTTAGGTCCTCGCTTCGCTGTGGAAGAGCGGCCGGAATGGCCGTATTTTGCGCGCGCTTCCAGGGCGGTTCAGGCGTGTTGCCTACCG
Organism: Styela plicata; assembly: GCA_963675895.2. Taxonomy (NCBI): domain Eukaryota; kingdom Metazoa; phylum Chordata; class Ascidiacea; order Stolidobranchia; family Styelidae; genus Styela; species Styela plicata. Next base: position 19,547,245 of record OZ023152.1, read on the forward strand.
GCTAATAATATTTTTGGATTGTGCTCTGGCTGGCAAATGGAATTCCAGCTTCGTTCGGCACGCTATTAAAGGCTACCGCCGTGGTGCGCCAGTTTCGTTCGAGGCAGAAGACTTTCTTTCTACCTAAGAGAACACAGCATCGGATAAGCCGGGGCAACATAGGCTTATATCTTTTTCGATTTGACATTAATTATTAGAAGATGTGGTGGCTATGACAAGAGGCCGTTTGTTGTGGACAGGTCTTGTTTAAGCTCGTTGCTCTGATTACGAGCGCAAACTGAATGTATTTCGGCATGATGGTGGACAAGTTTGGAGTGGATAGCACCAAAGGCTAGTGTCTTCGACGGCAACCAGTAGTTCTTTGCCTCTTGCAACGCTCTTCAGGAGCTATGCTCTGAAAACGCAAGTCGGGTCTTGAAGTCTTGGGCGATTTCGCACCAAATTTGGACAAGGACGTTAAGCGGGATGAGCAAGTCGGTGACTTTATGGTAACGACGGATTTCTTAGGGCGACGGTGCCTGGCTGTAACGGTGGGATTTTCCCGGGTTGGCGGGCGCGTCTTTTCGTGCTTTGTAGGCAAGCTGCTTTCTTGGCGGCTTTGCCATCGGTGCTCTTTCGTCGCTGTCTGCCTGTTGTCTTAGCCAATTATCGACTTTTCGATGCCGGTATATCTTACCCATGAGACTCAGATAGCTTTGATGGCGGTACGCAAATATATGTAAGGGTCATGTAGTGAACTTCTAATTGGCCATGTTTCGCGGCGCTCGATAGGTTTAATCTGTTCGTTGAGTCGCCCCTTTCGTTGAATTACGGTTATCTCCCGCCAAAAACTAACGGAATCTTCGTCGGTCGTCGAACACACCCGCAGCATCGAACAACACGTCATGTTGGAGGGCAAATGGCGGCAAGGGTAGGGAAAGGCGGAGCGAAAAGGCCTCGCCCTGTTATTGGTGACAATCTCCAAGTACATACAAAGCGGCATCAGGCGTTTGGCTCGCGAGGTGGTGTCAAGCGTATCTACTGGACTCATTACGAAGAGACGAGGGGGCGTTTCACCGTGTTAAATGGAGACTGTTCTTGCGAGCCGGAACCTACACGAACATTGCACCGAGAAAGCCGTCAGCTCACGAGTTGTGTTGTACGCTCTGAAAGAAAGGAGTACTCTTATCCGGTTTCGGAGGTTAACTAGCTGTAAAAATATCAGACACAAACGTGGCTCTATTTCAGTAGCCACCAATCGGTTTATTCAATAACTTGCAGTTTGTTTGGCTGTGCGGCCGTAACGCCTAGTCACCACATAATTTCAGACCTCTAAGAACCCACTTCTGTTTTCGTTCGCTTGGCCGATGACGCGGCGCCCTTTTCTCTCTTGCAGGGCATATAGTAAGTTGCTAGATATTAGTAGTTTCAAATCGATCGATCTCTTGGCTGGCAGGTACGCCTTAGCGCAACCTCGGGAGGTAACTATGAAGCACACTTATACCGCAAAAATCGTCGATGTTCGTTATTCGTTGAACATATCGGGTGGCTTGCGAAGGAGCGATGTATAGTCGTTGTTTTTAAAGCCCACGCCGCGAGCTAATTGTTATTTCATCTGGCGGCGTTCGGCTTTTTTACCGTCTTCTTTTGGGTGCGCCTTCTTTGGGTTTTCTTCCATGACTTTTTGGCGGCGGTTTTGTTAGCCGTCGTTGGTCATTTTTACCGATGCTTTTTCGCGACGCCCTTCTTGGCTTAGGTTTCTTTGCCACGGTCTTTTTGCAGGTGCCGATTCGGCTTTTTTGGCGGCCTTTTCTTTTATGCGCGCAGTAGTCGTTGGTTTTCTTCGCCGGAGCTTTTTAGAGAGCAAAAAAATTCTGTTAACGGACCAGTCTTGGGCGCTGATCCTTTTTGATTAGGGTCCTTTTCCAAGCGTCCACTGGCTCTTCTGGAATCCCTTCATTACCGAGCTACGGACACGACATTTGACCGCTTGCTATCGTGCTTACGTATGGCCGGCGGAGACGTGAGCTCGTGCGCTCTCCGCATGGCACCAAAATCGCTATACTGAAGGAAGGGGTTGAGAGCTATAGTCTTTGCAACAGCAGGTGTTGTTTCAGTAGAATTAGATCGTTAATAGACCGAAGTGGTGGTTCGTCGAACGAAGTTGATTAGCTCGTCGCCGCGCCCATGCCCTGTTTTAACACTTCGCGGAATAGAGCGGGACGCGCTCGAAAGAATCTTTTCGTCGATGTTAATCTGGGAGTTTTTTGACGAAGTGTGCTTGTCGTTTTGTGTTCGCATTAGAAAGCCTCTGTTTTGAAAAACACGATTGTTATTGCGAGCGCGGAAGAAACGACACATTGGTGTCTAGACATGATATGCTCGGCCGTGTTCGTTTCGTACTTCAAAATGTGCTAACGGGGCGAGCAGTGTGATAGAAGCGTTCTACTGTGCGCGTTTTCAAGTCCAAAAATGATTTTAGCCAAAACGCAGTCGTCGGACTACTTAATATATGCATATTCATTTTTTCAGAGAGTCGACACGAGTCGTCCCAAGGCTCTGAAAAATCAAGAATTAATTGTTTTTTGCGCCAAAACGGAGACAAAGGCATTAACTTTCAACAGCAGCTGCGAAACGCCGGGGGCGATTGCAGGTGCGATATGACCACTGTACATTCGACAGACGTAAATATTAAAAGGAAATAATAGGAAAGGAAAGCGCGGGGGACGGAATCGAATAAAAATGCTGTTGTCTTGTTTCCGCGTCGACATTCTCTATTTACAAGTAGTTGGTGGCATGCCCCTCCCCCAATCCCTGCGGATTTTCTGCCGATGTCAATGCTTGCAGAAGTTGACACGGTTGCGCAAAGGCCGCGTACCGATTGGCGCGCGCTGATGCTGATGCAGCGCGCTTCCTATTGTTGATGCAACCTGGCCGTTGCGGATTGGTATTCCGATGCTTCGTTAAGAGTGGTCAAAGTGAGTGAACCGAAATTTGGGGATGCAATGACAATGCCAAATCCTAATGTAGCAACTTGGATTTTTTTCAAAAAAGAAGGTTCGAGGATAACAAGATGGAAAGAAGGTTTGTGCGGTAATGAGAGGAGTGCAAACGACGTGACGCATGTCTGTGCACGCGCCCCATCATCTCACGCGCTGGGGATTCAAATCTTAGATGAAAGGACTAAATGAAAAAAATTAAATGTCCAAGTTCACCTATCTGTGCAATCGTTTGAGATACGCACGTGCGACATCTCTTGCGCATCAACAACGAAACGCCAACAAATAAATTAACAGGCTAATAAACGGGAGTAATTTAGGAGTGCATGTGACAATCATCGAAAAAATGAACTACAATTCAGTTCGGGCCATTCTCAGAGGCAATCGCTAGTAAGAACAGCTCTCAGATATGGCACAATACATTCTTAATCTAATCGTTGATGCACAGCTGCGAAAACAAGTTGAATGGGGTAGTGTTTCCCTGGCAATGCTGTACAAGAAATGGGGAGCTTATAGATAGCAACGATAAATGCATTGAATAGTGACGCAGGTTGGACCATTGTGATTTATTCGCTTGAACGCGCGATCGCATGTTACGTGAATTTTACGATCAACCTAGGCTGGCTTCGTTCGAATATTTGACAGCATCGTGGGCCTCCAAGTGAAAAAAGAATATATTGCTGGAGATAGACCATGAGTACGAGGCAAGCTCTCGGCTACAGTGCGGTTGAACCTCGGCGTACTTCGCGATTGACGAAACTCGTGTGTTAGCATGGTTATTTGGGTGGCACAGCACCCAGTGTTTGTGTGATTGAAGAGAAGTCGACTTTATGAGCTTTTTGACGTTTTTCTTTGGCCAGAAGAACGGTGGATGTTGGGCAAAACACGCCCTTGTGCGATGGTTACTCCTCGAGAAGCTTGATTCAGTTCTTGTCGTTTCTGATTGCCAGAGCGATGACGTGGAATTATTCTGCTTTCTTGTGTCGCGGGCAGCGTTGACCTGCAACACGAGAGTACTCAGCGCCTCAAATTATTCAGTGAACAGTCAAGCAAGTATCAGGGCGCCTGGTCCGACGGTGAGCGTTAGTATGCTTTGCGGAGCAGTCGGTGTTACTTGCCGATGGAAACGAGACGCGCGGGATTACGATGGGTCTGAAGACTTGCTTTCGAATTTCCACCTTTTTCCTTCCAGACATGTCTTCGTTCCTCTGGTTGCAACGTAGTGAAATGAATGCGTGATTTCGAGCGCGCTTCTACCGCAATATCTACCTCCGAGCGGAGTCAGACGCTGAACAATAAATAACAAAGAGCATTTTTTCTTCGAAGCCCGGTACTCTCGCAGTCTCAATTTTCTCGCCTATTTGCATACGCGCGTATAACTAATGCGCGAGACTTGCGGACGCATTCTCTCCATTAACTCCACGAGCGACGACGCGCTTCTTTCAATGATGGCATCAAACCATAAGGTAGCAAGAACAGGTAATAAGAAGCCAAGCGAAAGACGGCAGAGAAGGCAGGAGCGAAGAGACAGGAAAGCTTTAGCCTATACATCTACAAAGTGTTGAAGCAGGTTCTACCGTATAGGCATCTCCCGCAAGGCGATGGCATCTGAATTCATTCGTCAACGACGTGTTCGGAAAGAATTTGCAGCGAGTCTCACGTTGGCCACTAAACAAGGTTCTCAGATCAGCAGTCGCGAATCAGACCGCCGTCCGTTTGTTTTTGCCCGGCGAGTCGCAAAGCAGCGAGGTTTTCGGAGGTACGATGGCTGTCACCACATATACCAGCTCAAAGTAAAGTCTTCGACGAATCGTCAAAAAACATCGGTCCTTATATCAGGTCCACCAGAAATTTTGTGCAGAGAGTGACGTTGATTTGTTTTCATTTCTTGACTCACGGTCTACGCTCGTGGGGAAGTCGCGGCCGGAATGGCGAATTTTGCTGTTCGTAGCCGCTCTCCCGGGCGGCTTCAGCGGCAGCTCGCGAGCGCGCTCACTCTCTACACGCCTGACTGAATTGTGTTTGCGGGAACTTCTGTGCCTCTGGGACTCATCGCGACCTACTCGCGCGCGCTCCGGCGCACTCTCGCGTCGTTCGGCACGCATCAAAGGTACCCGCTTGGTCAGCACCCCCCTCTCAGGCACGATCGCGGCGCACGAGGCTGTACTCGAGACTATTCTTCTACCGAGAACAAAGCAGAGGCAAGACACTATAGGCTCTATTTTTTTCGCATTTGAAACTCACAATATTAGAGCATGTGGGTGGGCGTCTAGGGGAGGGACGGTTTGGGGGGTATGGTCCCTGTTTCAGCCCGTTCGCTCTGTGAACGAGCGCAATATCTGCATGTCATTCGGCCATGATGGCTGCGACGCTTTGGGTGGATCGCCACAAAGGATGGGTTGAGTCTTCGAAGAGGCCATACAACGTAAGCTTGTTGTCTTGCAACGTCCATCACGGATGTGCTCTGAAAACGCCACGTCTGGTCTTGAAGTCTTGGGGAATTTCTATGAACCAATTTTTGGAACGGAAGTTTGCGGTTTTTTATTTATATGAGCAATATCGGTCGACTTCTAGGTAACGAACGGCTATTTCTTCAGGGCGACGGTTGCCAGGCCTGTAAGGTTGGGTTTCTTCACTCGCCGGTGGCGGGTTGGCTGCTCTTTCGCTGCTTGGGTAGCAAGCTGCTTTCTGGTGGCTTTTGCCCGGTGCTCAAACCTGCCGTTGGCTTTGTGGTGCCTTTATCGATTGATGAGGTATCTCTTACCTGAGAATGATAAGCTTGTTGGCGGTCAAGCAATTATATGTAGGTATGTCAGTCGACTTTAATTGGCCAATGTTTCAGCAGTAGCGTCGATTGTTTCGAAGTGTTCGTGTTGACGTCCGCCTTTCGTTGAACTACGGTTTATCTCACGCTCGCCCTAAAGACATCATTGTCGGTTTCGAAAACACACACGTAGCATCGAAAACAACGTCCTGTCCTGGGACGCTGGGCAACGGAGATGGCAGATGGGCTTGGGACAAAAGGCGGAGCGAGATAAGGAATCGCAAGGTTGTTTTGCGGTGGACAATATCCAAGGTATAAAAGCGGCCATAGGTTTGGTCGCCGATGGTGGTGTCTAGGTCGTATCTTGGGACTATTACGAGATGAGCGAGGGGCGTTCTTCAAAGTGTTCTTGGAGAATGTTATTCGCGACGCGTAACCTACACGCCTGAACATGCAAAGAGAACGACCGTAACGCTTCGACGTAATGTGTACGTTGAAAAAGTATCAGGACGTACTCTTACGGTTTCGGAGGATAGGACTGTCAAAATATTCTGACACAAAATCGGTCTTTTTCTCAGAAGCCAGTCAATCGTTATTCTCTAACCTTGCAGATTTTGTTTTGGCTGTGCCGCTGCTATCGCAGTCACCACCATAATCAAGACCTAAGAACCAACTCCTCCTGTTTTCGTTCGCTTGGCCTCGATGAGCGCGATCTATCTCTCTTGACAGGGCATACTAGTTAGATAGATAGATCGATAGCTAGATATATATTAGGTAGTTTCAACTCGATCGATCTCATTGGCTGGCCGAGAGTCGCCTCAGCGCTTGGAGTAAATGAATAGAACTTTATACCGGCTCAATCGATGCGATGTCTGCCTTATCTCGTTGCAAAAATATGGGAGTTGAGAAGAAGCCGTTTGTTTAGTCGTTGTTATTAGCCCCGGCGTAGCTATTGTTATTCTTTGTTGGCGGCCGTGGATTTTTTACCGTCTTCTTCTTTGGGTTGCGCTTCTTTGGTGTTTTCTCCATGCTTTTTGGCGGCCTGTTTTTTAGCTGTCGTGGTCTTTTTTACGATGCCTTCTTCGCGACGACTTCCTTGGCCGCTCCTTGGTTTTCTTGCCACGGTCTTTTTTCGCAGGTGCCATCTCCTGACTCGGTTTTTGGCGGCCACTTTCTTTTTGTTTCGGCCGGCCGTAGTCGTTGGCTTCATCTTCGCCGAGCGCCTTTTGAAAAGCAATCTGTACGACCATTCATGGGCGTGACCTTTTTCGATTTAGGTGTCCTTTTCCAAGCGTTTTCCCAAGTCTTCTGAGAAACCTTCATTACCGAGTCGGACACGACAATTGTGAAGCTTGCTATGTGCTTTCGTTAAGGCGGCAGGAGACGTGAGCCTCGTGCCGCATCTCCGCATGGCCGCCAAAATCAATCTGAAGGTAAGGGTGAGCGTCAGTCTTTGTATCCAGCAGGCAAGTTTGTCCGTAGATTTAGATCGTAGACGAAGTGGTTGTTCCGTGAACGAAGGTCGCTCGCGCCCGCCGACATGCTGTTTTTAATAGGGCATAGAGGCGGGAACGCGCGCTCGTGAAAGAAAAGCTATTTTTCGCTAGACGATTGTATCCGGGCCTCCGTTTCTTGACCGAACGTGGATGATTGTGTAGCACTTATGAACGTCCGTTTATGAAAAAACTACGATTGTTATTATTCTGCGAGGCGGAAATAAACCGCACACAAAGTTCGCACACTCGACTCTCGCTCGCGCTATCTACGGGTTTAACTCCTTGTTTAGCTTTCGTTCATTCAAAATGAGTACCGGGTGGCAGGCGCTGAATAGAGCGTTTGTCGTGCGCGGTTTTACAAGATCAAAATTGACTTCCGCCCAAAACCGTCGTGCCGAATACCTTAATAACTGGCCCTATAATTTTATTTTCTTCCGGCAGAGTACGACACGAGTTACACAAGGATGAAAAATAGAATCAATTGTTTTTTGCGCCAAAACGGAGACATAGGCTATAAACTTTAAACAGCAGAAGCAACGCGAGGCGGTGCCGATGCGGTAGCGATTCGACCACTGTAAAATTCGACAGACCGATATTTAAAAGGAAGAATAGGAAGAATAAGCGCGGAAACGAAATAAAAATAGCCCTGTGTGTATTGTTTCCGTGTCGACATTACCTATTATTCAATGTCAGGTGGAGGCCAATGCCCCCTCCCCCCCAATCCCCTGCAGGACTTTTGCTTGTTTGTCAATGCTGCACGAGTTCGGTTCCAGGTTTTGAGAAAGGCCGCGTTACGATTGGACAATGTGAAAGCGCGTGCCGATCGCGCATGCGCTCAGCGCACTTGTTGAGTGCAAACTGGTCGGTGTCTGGAATGTAATTACGATGCCTTCGATAAGATTGGTCAAAAGTCGAGAACGAAAAAATTTGGTGGCGATTGCATATGCATCAAAGGCCAATTCATATGTGCCACTTGCGATTTTTTCAGAAAAAGAAAGTGCGGGATAACAACGAAGGCAAAGAAGGTTTGTGGGAAAATGAGAAGGAGTGCAAGAACGTCCGTGGCAAGCAGCTACTTAATCTGCGACATTCATGAACGGGCGGAGGATCAAAAAATTAGCCTGAAGGCCTAATGACCCAATAAATGCACCAGTCGGCCACCTCTCAGAGGCAATCGTAAGTAGAAACGCACGGTGGAAACATTCATGTGCGCGAATCAAACATTCGAACTCTCCACAACTAAAAAACAGCTAATAAGGGAGCTAATTTAGGAGAAGATGGAAATAACGACAAAATGACTAATCCCCTCAGTCGGGCACTTTAGCGCAATCCGGTTGTAGAAGCATCAAGATCTGGCTCAATACATTTATTATAATCTAAACGATGATGCAGTGCGAAACAATGTTGACGGGTGGTAGTGTATTCCTTGGCATTGCTGTAAGAATCTGGGGAGCTATAGATAGACACGTCTAATGCTTGAATAGTGAAGCCATGGGTTGGCCACGCTTTGATTATCGCTTGATACGCTCGATCGCATGTCGTGAAATTTTTCGATCAACCTAGGCTGCTTCTGTTCGACTAATTTGGAAGCATCGATGGGGCCTCAAGTGGAAAAAGACTATTGATGGGATTAGACCATCGAGTACGAGGCAAGTCTCGCGCTCACGTGCGGTAGGACATCGGCGTTACTGCGATGATGACGAAAACTCGTTCTTGGTCAGCTTGGTTATTGGTGGCATGAAAAAGTGCCTTTGTGTGATTGAAAGCAGAGTCGACTTCTGGCTTTTTGACGTTTTTTTGGAGAAGGAACGGCCTGGATGTTGGGCAAAAACACCGCTGTGCGATTGGTTATTGCGATAAAGCTATCGGCTTGTTCAGTTCTTCGTTCGTTTTGATTGCCAGCTGCAGATGCGTTGGAAGAATTCAGCTCTTCTTGTAGTCTGGGGCGCGTTGCCTGCCAACTCGAGTTTCTCAGGCTCAAATATTCGAGAACAGCAGAGGCTCTACGGGCCGGTCGACGGATGAGCGTTCGTTGCCTTTGGGAGCAGTCGGTGTACTCTGACGGATGGAAACTGCCACGGACGGGCGGGACGAGTGTCTTAGATTCGCCTTGAATTTTCACCTTACTCTTCCAGTACATGTCTTGTCTCTGCTCGTTGCAAGGTAGTGAACGATTGGTTCGAGCGCGCTTTTCTCCCCGATATATTTTATCGAAGGGTCAGCGCCTGAACAATAACTACAAAAAGAGCCATTTTTTCTCGCGCCCGGTTTCTCGCAGTCTCAATTTTCGCTTCACATTGCATAACAGCTTGGGCCTTATAATAATGCTGGGAGATTGCCTTGCGGACATTTCTTCTTTTCTCACATAGAGCGACGTCGAGCTTTCCCAGATGGCAGCAACCAAGGTAGCAAGAGAAATGGACACGTTAGCTGGCAAACGCCGGAAAGACGGCAAGACAAGAAGAAGGTGAGCGACGAGCAAGGGATAAGCTTAGATCTAAATTACAACGTCGTTGAAGCGGTTAACCGATACTGCATCTACAAGCAAAGGCGGATGAGGTATGAGATCATGAATTCATTCGTCCACGACGTGTTCGAAGAAATTGCCACGATGGTCCTCACGCTTGGCATACCACAAGGTTTTCCGATCGCAGTGCGAAATCCGACGCCGTTTCGTTTGCTTTTGCCGGCTGAGCTCTAAAAGCACGCGTTTCGGAAGGTACGAAGGTGTCACACATATCCCATTAACTAGTAAGTATTAGACGAAATCGCAAACAACGGTCCGTTATCAGGACCACCCATGGACTTTTGTTGCAGATTGGAGCGTGACGTGATTTGTCTTTCATTTTCTTGACTCTGGCCTACCCGCCTCGCTCGGGGGAAGACGCGGCCGGAAGGCGCCGTATTTTGCGGCGATCGTTCCCGGGCGGTTCGGCGTGTCTTGCCCTACGGCCTGAATAATTATTTTTGGGACTCTGTGCCTCTGGGCTTGGCACATGGGATTTCATTGTCCAGTTCTGCTCGCATGTAAAGGCTTACGCCGTGGTGCGCACCGTCTTTCGTTACGAGGCAGAAGATCTATTCTCGTGAACAAAAGCAGGGCAACACAAGGCTATATCTTTTTCGCATATGAAACTCTCTTAATTAGAACGCAGTGCGGTGGCTCTGAACCGAGCCGTTTGTGTGCAGGTCTGTTAAGTCGTTCGCTTGATCCGACGCGCAATGAATGTCTTTCGGCATGGATGGTGGAAACGTTTGGCGTGGATCGCAAACGGTTGGTGTCATACGAATGAGGCACAAGTTACGTGCGCTTGCCTCTTGCAACGCCACATAACGGAAGCTGCTCTGAAACGCAAGTGGGCTCTTTGACAAGTCTTGGGCGATTTCACGAACAATTTTGGAAAGGAAGTTTGGGTATGAGCAATTTCGCTGTCGACTTTGGAACGACGGATTTTCTCAGGCGCGTGCCAGGCCAGTAACGGTGAGGATAATCACTCGCGGTGGCGGAGCGCGTCTTTCTCGCTGCTTGGGTAAGCAAGCTTGCTTTCTTGGGGCTTGGCACGGTGTCTTTTCGCGTTGTTTGTGCGTGCATTCTAGCACTTCGATGCCGGTGGGTATATCTACCCTGCGAATGATAGCTTGTAGGGGGCTCAGCAATTATATGAAGCGTATGTCAGTCGACTTCTAATTGGCATTGTTTCGCTGTCGGCTCGATAGTTTCTATCTTGTTCGTTGGTTCGCTTCACGTAGAAATTCGAGTTATTACACGCCCTAAAGACTTCATTCGACGGGCCGCTGCTAAACAACGAGCAGCGAAAAAACACGTATGGCAGGGAGCGGCAAAGGAGTCCAGGCTTGGGAAAAGGCCGCGGAGCGACCATGATCGCATGGTTTTGCGTGACAATATCCAGGTTCACAAAGCGGGGCCATCAGGGTTTGTCGCCGATGTGGGTGTTCAAGGTAATTTGGAGATAATCTACGAGAAGAGACGAGGGGCGTTCTACCCTTGTTTTGGGAGAATGTTATTCGCGAGCATAGAGATCTTCACCACCGAAATTTGCAAGAGGGAAAGACTTAACGGTTCGACGTTTGTGTACGCTCTGAAAGACAAGGACGTCACTCTTACGGTTTCGGAGGAGTAGACTGTCACAAATATCAGCCACATAAAACGGTCTTTTCAGAGCACATCGTTATTCAATTACTTGGAGTTTGTTTAGGGCTGTGCGCGACGCAGGGGTACCACATAATTCGCTTAAAGCACTCCAACTCCTGTTTTTGTTCGCTTGGCCCGACAGCCGCTTGGATCCATTTCTTGACTCTCTTGAGGGCTTAATAGAATAAAATAGTTTAGATAGATATAGTTTTTCAAATGCTCGATTCATTGGTGGCTCAGAGTACGTTAGCGCTCGGCGTAAAAGACGCAATATATACCGCTCAATCGAGCGCATGTCTCGCTTATTCTATTGAAAATTGGGTTGGCTCTGAGACGGGAGGTATGTTTAGTCGTTGTTTTTTTGTTTAAAGCACGGCGCGGCTAATTGCTTATTCATCTTGGGGCCAGACGTCTCTTATTGATTTTCTTCTTGTGGTGCGCCTTTTATGGTGTTTTTTCAATGATTTTTGGCGGGTATTTATTAGCGTCCGTTGGTCTTTTTTACGCTGCTTCTTTCGCGATGATTCTTGGCCTTTGGTTTTCTTGCAGGGACTTTTGCAGGTGCGATTTCGGCTTTTTTTATTGGCGTCCACTTCTTTTTTTTCGGGAAGAATACCGTTGGCTTTATCTTCGCAACGCGCTGCCTGCCTCTCCGAATCAGTAAGACCCCAGTTTTGGGCGCTAGTACATATTCGATTAGCGTCGCTTTTCCAAAGCAGTTCCACAGTATATCTGATACAGACTTCATTACGAGTCGGAACGACGTGACGTAGCTAAGTGCTTTAGTAAGGCCGGCGAGACGTGAAGCTGTGACGCTCTCCCGCATGCCGCAAAATCAATTATCCCTGAAGGGAAAGGAGACGAGCTATTTTGCTCAGAGGATCATGTAGTACGTAGATACGATGTAGACGAGTGGATGTTCGTGCTCTCGATAGAAGTTGTGCTCGCCGCCGCGCCCCATGCTGTTTTTACACTTCGAGAATAGAGCGGGCGGGACGCGCGCGATAAGATATATTTTATCGCTCCGCATGTATTACCGGTGTATTTGCACCGACCGTGTGCTTGCTGCTTCGCACTAATGAACGCGTTTTGAACAACACGATAGATATTGCGATCGCGAAAAAGCCGACAGATGATTTGGCGCAATGGCATGGCCCGTGTTTCGCTTTGTTATTCACAAAAGTGCAAAGGGGCGGGCAGGATTTTTGAACTAGCGCGTTTGTGGCGGTTTTCTCGTCAAAATATGACCTTTCAGCCAAAACCGTGTCCAAACCTTACTATATGCCCATATTCATTTTTTCAGCGAGTACGCACACCGAGGTTTTAGTCGTAACCAAGGCTGAAAAATCCAAGACATTAATTGATTTTTGCGCAACCGGAGACAAAGCGCATTAAAGGCTTTAACAGCAGTCATAGCAACGCAGGCGGGTCACGTGATGATGTGCGCTTCGACCTGTAAAATTCGACAGACCGAATATTTAAAGGATAATAGGAAAGAATCGCGGGGAATACGAATAAAAATGCCTGTGTAAGTATCGCCGAGTCGACAAAACGAATATTCCAATGTCATATTGGTGGGCCGATGCCCTTCCCATCCTGCCGGCACTGTTTCCACTGCCGATGAGTCAATGCTTGAATCGCAGTTAGTACCAACAGGATGAGGAATATATGCGGTAGGATTAGGGAGCGGTGAGATCGCGCAGTCGCTCAGCACTTGTAGATTGCTCAACTGGGTTTGCGGAGAATGTTATCGATGCCTTACGATAAGAGTGGTCACAGCTGTGAAGAACAAATGGGCGATGCGAAGCAATGCAATCTATGTGCCAATTGGATTTTTACCAAAAAAAGAAAGTGCTCGCTGTGCTACACAACTCGGCATAGAAGGATTGTGGGGTAAATGAGCGGGAGTGCAAAGTGTGACGTAGGTCACGCGACCACTCGTCATCGAAGCGCGGAGATCTAATATTAGACTGAACGGGATAATTGGAAAAATAAAAGAGAGGGGGTGGGGGGGGGGGGTGGGGTGGGAAAAACCCCCAAACCAGTCGGCACTCTAGAGCAATCGTTTGTAGAAACGGACGTTTGCGATCAACTTGGCATAACAATCGAACGCCCACAAATAAAAGAACAGGGCTACTAAGGGTAGCATACATAATGGAGATGATAATAACGACTCAAAATAAACATCAGACGGGCATTTCAGAGCAATCGTTGTAGAAGTCTTACAATTTATGGTATACATTTTAATCTAATCGAATGTATGCTCAGTGCGAAAACAAGTTGACGGGGGGGAAGTGTATTTGGAATTGCTGTAAAGACATGGGGCGCTTATAGATAGAAAACGTCATCGCGTTGATTAGTGACGCATGGTTGGCCAGTTTGATTATTTCGCTTGATGAAAGTGATGCATTGTCGTGAAACTAATCGTGTTCAACTAGGCTGGCTTC
>OZ023152.1:19561182-19578737 GCA_963675895.2 Styela plicata
GCCGTCGAAATGCCGGTATTACCGGTATCCCAAGCCATTATCTGATATCAAAAATATGCTATTTTGTCATTTCAAAGAACTGCGTGATGCGCGACATAGTTGAAAAAAATCAGGTGCATAACTCTAAATACGAGCGGGTTGTTGTTTCATATCAGCAGGCGTAAGTGGTCTAAAGACCCGTTTTTTGTCGTTACGTGATGTGATAATGCATCAACTTGTAACCATTTCAGGCGGTATGTCACGAAATACCGGTATCACGGCAAACCGACATTGCGAAAATTAACGTGATACGGTATTTTGGAAAACTCAATATTTACCGTCCTACCGATATGCCGCCCAGCTCTAGAGTGGGACTTTATTTTTTACTTCATAAAATAAATATCTACCTGTAAATCAGCACAATCATTGCAACAGAATCCTCTACCAACTTGAGTTACTAACTCAGGTGGAGAGCAGAAAATAAAGTTCGAATTTTCATCCAAAATTTCTAAAATGGCAGCAATATTATTCTCCATATGCTGTACAAATTCTGGATTCTCACGGATACACGCAAGTCGCATACATGACAGAAGTAGGCGTAGGTGGCTGGATTCAGAATCTGTTGAAGTTGAAAATAAAATATCATATTCAAGTAATCTAGTATGCAATCAAATAGGTATAGAATCTAAAAAAAGATAATGCAGTGGCGCTAAAACGATAAACTTTCTAATTGAGCGGGGGGTATGATCAGATATATAGAGAACAACCGGTGACAACCGGTTGTGCTCGATATATATGATCATGAATATATCTGGTGACAACCCACTAACGGCTACTTAATAGCAAAGAGCTAATTAAAGGTGTAGCACCAGCAACTACCCTCTAAGCAGAAAAAAATACCAAGCGGAACCAAACCAACAAGGTGAAGTGCAGTGGGGGGTATTTGCCCTGTGGGCGATGGTAAACTCAGCCGTATTTGATCACCGTTTTTGCTCATATATATATGAACCTGAATATATCTGGAGGCAACCAAGTGTTGGGAGAACCTTTGTCGGATCATATTGAGTCACAGAAATGAGTACAGATATTCGAATTGAATCAAAATTTGAACTCAAAAGTGGCTTCTATAAGTAGAGCTTTCAAATCCTACTAGGATATCTTTTTTTTTGCATTGAAATTCTCTCTAAGCAAGGCAGAGAGCAGAGCCTAAAAGGAACCAACTAACGGCCACTTAATAGCAAAGAGCTAATTCAAGATGTAGTTAGTACCAGTAACTGCACTCTAAGCAGAAAACATGCCATGCAGGACAGAACTGCCATGGTTAAGTGCAGTGAGAGGTATCTGCCCTGTGAGTGACGGTAAACTCAGCCGTTTTTGATCACCGTTCTTGCTCTATAGCATGGATATATCTGGAGGCAACCAGGTGTTGGGAGAACTTTTGTCGGATCATATTGAGTCACAGAAATGAGTACCGATATTCGAATTGAATCAAAATTTGTAATCAAGAGTGGCAGATGTATACAGAGTTCTCGAATCCTTTTCTACACTGACCACGGTTAAGTGCAGTGAGTGGTATTTGCCCCGAGCGATGATAAAACCATTTTCCACTTCTCTGTTTCCTTCAAGTTACCTCTTACGAGATGCAGGAAATATGTTAGGACTATTCTAAAGCCTATACCGTAGATTTCTCAAATTCTGCTAGATATATGAATGGTGCATGCAGGTGTCATTACAAAATGAGGGCTTCAAGTGTTCATTTGGGATTTGAATAGGAAACTTTTAACTGGCAGAAGCAGCTTTGGAATTGTTCTGCGTGTGGGTCTCCAACAAAGAGGTGATAGATGGCTTTATTAAGTTCGGAGCAGATAGCAATCAGTGCAGTCGATTATGGAATTCCAGTTTTATTTGAGGTGTTTTTTATACTTAAAATGAAGTCTCTGATTCTACATTTTCTAGCAGCCATTAAGTGTTCAAATAAATGTCCGCCAGGCACTTTTGGTCCCTTTTTTATTTTATTTTTTATCGAAATTCACTCTAAGCAAGGCCGGAACCAACTAACAACCATTTAATCGCAAAAAGGTCACTACAAGACATAGAAGCAGAAACTGCACTGTAAGCGGAAACATCTTTAAAGGAACTGAACCAGTACGGTCAAGTAAAGTGAGTGGCATCTGTCCTGCGCAATGGTGCAATCAACTACCATTTCTTTTTGTCGCCTTTTATGACGCCGCAGGAAATACGTTAGGACTATTCTAAACCCCATACATATGGAGCTTCGAGCCTCGCTTAAAGTAAAGAAGAAATAACAAAGGTAGGCAGGATGTTTTAAAAAAATTGAGCTTTTGAAAAAACATAACTAGTACCCTCTCAAAAGGAGCGGTTGGTTAAAAACCAACACGCAAATAATTTCAGTCATTCAAAAAAGATTCGAAGCGGGTCAGTAGTTTAAAATTGTTCAGGGTGCCCTGTTAGCTCAATCGGTAAAAGCGTTGGGAATACGCTTCGAGCTACCCATCTTTGAGCATCAATACGCAGGTTCGAATCCCGTGAGGAATGATAATTATATGCGAGATGTCTACTGGACACCTTGCCGGTGCACGGTAGTTCACGTAAGCGCCGCTTACGGCTTCCTCACCAGCCAAGTCCACGCACAGGAAAAATAAGAAATACGATAATCCAAACGCCTTCACTCCTTATTCGGAACTGGTATCTGCACAAGAGGTCGTGTTTCGCCATATGGTAAAGCTGTATTCTCAGCTTTCCTCTCCCACAAGATGAAAATGATATATTATTCTATCCTATCCTAATTTTCCTAGTATACTATACACACTTGGACATGGCATTTCTTCTGCAGCTTTATCAGACTCTGATTTCATGTTCTTTGCTTTGGTTTGTAAAATATTGACAAGCAGGTCAGGCAGTGAACATAACCATTCAATCATTGCTGGTGTGCTGCAAAAAATATATTTCAATTTTAAAATGAGAAGGAGGGGTGTTCTATCAAAGCCGGAGAATAAGAATGTATGTAAGTTTTATCAATAAATACCCCAATAGTAATGATTTAAAATTTGATTTCAAGGTCTATGCCCACTGTGTCTTAGGCCCAAATGGTATTTTCCACATTCCCTAACCTTTTATGTAAGAATGTATATTTTCTACTGGTATCATGCATGCTAAAAGGCAAAATAAATATATACATACAAATAAGGAGAATAGATTTATGAATAAGAGATATGATAAGAAGCCCCCGGTACGTTTACAGACGGGCCATAGCAAATAATAAAAACCGAAATAAAAGAGACTGCAGATGCAGGGCCTTGATCAAAGGTGATCTATACAAACATCTCAAAGAAGGAAAATATATTCATTTACACTACTCAATTATAATCTTACTTTGACAGAGAAACTTTTCTTTCATCAGAATATAATTCAAGAAAAAATTCCAGAAGTTTGTTTTTGTCTTTTGAATTCCCGCTCTTATTTTGATAGAATATATGTAATGGCTGAAGAAGGTTTTCCAAGGTAGCTGTTAAAATAAGGAGAAAATGTGTTATATTTATTGGAGTCAGAGTTAAGTCAAAGGATGCCGGTTAGCTCAATCAGTAAAGCGTTGGGAATATGCTCTGATCTACACATTCCTGATCGTCATGAGGGGTGATGATTATATTTCAGAGGTCTACTAGACGGCTCGCCGGTGCCTGGTGGTTCACGTAAGCGCTGCTTACGACTTTCTCCACCAACCAGGTCCGTGCACAGGAACTGAGAAATAAATTAAGCTAAAATAATTCACCCCGATTCAGAAGTGGTATCTGCACGAGAGGTTGTGGTTCGCCATATGATTAAGCTGTATTCTCGGCTTTCCTCTCCCGCAGGATAAAAATTGTATCATATCCAGTTCACACTAACGGTATTTTGAACAGTACAATGGGCACATTTTTGTGCCTTTTTAATTTTTTGCACACTGAAATTAACTATAAGTAAGGCTGGCAACAGTGTCTGAAAGAAACCAACAACATATTTATGGGGCGAAGAGCTAGGGCTGGGCAAATCCGAATCATTCGGAATTCAAATCTGAATAAATAACAAATTTCCCATTATTACTATTACAACTTATCTCCATTGTGAAATTCTAGAAATTCATAATTTGAAGTACCGTATTTTGCGGCGTATAAGCACCTCCGTGGTAAAGGTCGCAAAGGGTCATTTTTCTAAAATTTTGCTATTTTGCACACAGACATGACGCAGCGCCGTAATAGTCGCAAAGCGTCCGTACACTAAAGTAATAACGTACAGTAATTCATTTACTCAGACGCATGGAACGAGCGCAGTATCGTTTTTGTCCAGGTGTGCAATGTCGTTTCAACATCGTTTTTCTCCCTTCAAAGTGTCGCGGTGGATTGTTGAAGCATGGGAACAAGTGAGCCGGGAGTGCGTAGTGAATGGTTTTAAGAAAGCTGGTATATTTTACTCCTTTTCAGACAAAATTGAAGTGCCCGCTTCTAAGCCGATCGTTACAAACCAATCACCTTTGTATGATCTGTTTTCCTCAGACACCGAAGTCGAAGAATTTGAAGGGTTCTGATTTAATTTCGCCATTTCTTGTTGTTGTAATTATTGTTTATCGAGATACACATTTTGCATTTTAATACATTGCCTACCAAGACGTCATATCGTGAACATAAACAAAACATAATTAACGGGAGCAGTTTCTACAATAGTACAAAACATTATCACAGAAACAGTGTGAAAATGTACAATTGTGGAACTTTCTTGATTGATTGATTTTGTTGATTAAAGTGCGCCGCCAATTGCGTCATTGTCAAAACGTCAAAGTAATTCGCGCCGAACCTTCAGTGTTTAAATTCCTTAGGGGGTATTTAAAACAATATATTATTGGCGATAAAATAATTTATTTTTTTTATGAATCAGGCTTTTAAATACCAAAATATATTTTTCGATGTCACAATTGTAGATTTTTCAAAGTAATTCTTGTCGAACTTGCTAAGTTTAAATTCCTTGTTTCGTTAATTTAGAGCTAGCGTCGATTGCGTCATTGTCAAAACGTCAAAGTAATTCGCATCGAACTTGCTAAGTTTAAATTCCTTGTTTCGTTAATTTAGAGGCTGGCGTCGATTGCAAACTACATACATTCCCTATTGCGTCGTTTTGCAATGAATGAAATAATACTGGCCGTTCCGATTGATGATCACACATGATCGGATCGTCATCAAATTAAATTGCATGTATGACGATGTATGACATGTATGTACCAATGAAAATTCACTAATGTCTGCTAGCAAAAAGATCGAGCATGTGCTAGGTACACGCTAAATTTAGGTGCAGTCTATTATCAATTTAATTCAAATCTCTCTACAATTTGACTTATCTTGAAAGTACTTGCGCTCGCCGCGTCATCTATATATAACTTTTATATACCGTAATATAAAACGCTTCGCAATTCGCTGTGGGTCGGGAAAAAAACAATAAATAGGTAACGTATAAGTCTCAGAAACAAAAGTTTTGGAAAAAAGTAGCGACTTATCGGCCGCAAAATACAGTATATTTTCAATTCACTTTACATGACCAAGAGCAACAATTTTCATATTTTAACGACAAAATTTAATGGAATTAGGGTAAATTTTACCAAAATCGATTGTATTTTGCCATTAAAACTGAAAATTCTAGTTCTTTGAGGAAGTTTTTGATTCATTTTCACGATTGATTTGAATAAATTAAGCTTCCGAATCGATTCGAATCACTGGATCGAATTGCCCAGCCCTACGAAAAGCTACTACAAAATGTAGTACAGACGACTGTACACTGTAAGCAGGAAATACCCTAAACAGAACCACTATAATAAAGTGCAGTGAGTAGTAATTTACCTGGGAGATGAAAAAATCATCTTCCATTTCTTATTTCCAGAATATAGAAATTCCATACAAATGTGTTTTGCCATGTACGGGTTACTAATAAAGCATCAATGTGCTTTTTTATTGAAATTCACTCTTAGCAAGGTCAGAGGCAGTGCCTGAAAGGAGCCAACTAAGGACCACTCAATAGCAAAGAGCACTGTACTCTAAATGGAAAACGTCTCAAGCGTAACTGAACCACCTTGGTAAACACGATTGGCTCCTAATAATTCGCACATATTCACTGTGGAGGTGGTACAATGTCACAAACAGTTTTTATGCATTAAGCTTTTTTCCAAGAATATCTAAACTTTGGAATTCCTTGCCTTCTTGCTGCTTTCTTGATCGTGTTGATCTACGAGGCTTTAAAACTCGCGCTAATAGACATCTATCACGGATAGGGGGTGCTTAGTTCCTATTCCTGCATTTTATGTAGCTCTTTGCACTTTAGTGGCTCCAGGAGAATTTTCAAGTTTGATTCTTCTCCTGTGGCCTTGCTCTGAGCGAATTTCAATAAAAAAAAGTGTGATGAGAGGTATCTGCTCTGGGTGATAGGGTACTCATCCAAAGTCCATGGTGGGCTCAATAACAAATAAAAATAAAAACAGGACTACCTTCATCTGCAGCGACATTAAGCAAACTTCTTGTGCAATCAATACATAGATCCAGAGATTTATCATCGAGAGATGACCCTCTGCTGCCACCTGCTGACATCAATAACATAGACACAAATGTGGCAACACTAGATAACATAGGACCATCGTCTTGCAAATATTTTTCTGATGTGAGAGACGTTAGCAACTGACAGATCGAGAGATTGATGCTTTGAATGTCTGATGGACTGACCTGTGTGGAAAAGAAAGCTGGTCAGACGAAGTGAAAGCACTCTTGTGTTTCTTTTGAGTGTCGTTCATGTCATTATCTTTGTGTGACCAAAAAGTTCCAAAATCATCAACACTGCTATTTCATAGCAGTATTGATGGTTTTGAAACTTTCTGTTCCATTTGGTTGTTACCAAATACAAAAAAGGTCATTTTAGCAAGAGTATATCTCGATATGCAGCATATTTGTTACATTTTTTTTTTGATTTCACCCATTTCCTTCGGCTGTCTGAGTAGCAGAGTAGAGGTTATTTTGCCAGTCTGGTCCACACAAAGAAACAGTGGATGATTTTAACATTGCCCGAGCCCGATGCCGCCCATTTTACTATAGTGGTTCAGTATATTTGGGAGGTCATTCACTTAAGGATTTGGTTGCTGGTAGAGCTGGGCGGCATTACCTATATCTTGTACTGGTAACCGTCGCCAAAATACCCGTATTACTGGTATGCCATGCTATTTTCTGCTATCAAAAACCCTGAGCCTCCAAATACGGGCGGATTGTTGTTTCATGACACCTCCCCCCACCCCGTTTGATGGTTATTTTTGGGCGAAACTTCCCGCTGTGCTCAGAGCGAACTTCCTTCATAAAAAAATACGAAAAATGGTTCCGAACACATATCAGATCCCAATGGTTTTATTTATTTTTTAACTGAACAGTCATGGTAAAGTGCAGTGTGAGTGGCATCTGCCCTTGGTGATGGGTAAAAACCATATATTACTTCTTCACTTTATTCTCCAACGCTATAAAAAGTTGGCCATCTGTGATTCAACTTCCATCAGATAGGTGAAGAATTTACATGCTTGCTAAAAATTTTTACGCTATAAAAGTTGGCCCTTTAAAAAAAAATTTACCATTAAAGAAAAAAATAATACGACCAAAGATTCAATTCAAAAACAAATGCATTACTAAGTCAGCCCTATATTTGGCCCATACTTCAGAAAACAAAACACCAACAATGTTACCTGCTTTATGCTTTCATCCAACTTTTTCTTTTTCGTACTCTGCCGTCCGCCAGTGTGATGATAAGGGAATGTCGAATAGAAATACTGATGAAATTCTTTCATGTAAGTCGAACGAAGTTTGGTGACCTGGGAATGTGAAACAAAAGCAGCTTAAACAACCTGACAAGATGTCAGCTCCTCTTAAACTAAGATTATTAAAAGATTTTAGTTTGAAATTTATATTCGAAATTAAATTCAGTTCAGCGGGTTAAGGTACCCTACAACATTCCACATAACAGGATTTTAAGTATATTTAGCTCATTATCTACAAAATTGGGTATTTTTGGAATGATTTTTTTTTTAAACTCACTCTGAGCAAGGCCGGGAGAAGAACCGTAATGGAACTAACTAATGGCCACTTAATAGCAAAGAGCTACTAAAAGATGTAGGACCAGCAACTGCACTCTAAGTAGAAAACATCCCAAAATGAACTGAACCATCACGGTAAAGTGCAGCGAGTGGTATCTTCCCTGGAAGATGGCGAAACCATCTACCACTTTTATGCTTCCTTTTAGTCGCCTCTTACAAAACGCGAGGAATATGTTAGGACTATTCTAAAGCCTGTACCTACAGTGCTTAAAACGAATGAAACATAAACAAAATTTTATTTAGAATACCAAATAAAACAATCTAATCCAACACACAGAAAAAATGTGTTTGATTAGACAAAATTTGAAAGTAAGCATTCACTGGTTAGCTCAATCGGAAGAGCGTTGGGAATACGCTTTGAGCTGCGCAACTCTGATCGTCATGACGTAGGTTTGAATCCCAGTAAGGAGGATGATTATATGCGAGATGTCTGCTGGATGTCCGCCGGTTCACGTTAGCATTGCTTATGACTTCCTCCATACAAGCAAGTCTAATGCACAGGAAAATTGAGAAATAGGATAAGACAAGACCTTCACTCCGATCCAAAATTGGTATCTGCACGAGAGGTTGTGGTTCGCCATACGGTTAAGCTGTATTCTCTGCTTTCCTCTTCCGCAGGATAAATATGATATCCTATCCTACTGGAAGTTTGTAATGCCTCCCTTTGAGTGTCTGGTAAAATTTTGAGAGGAAAACATCTAATATTATCATCCCTGTGAAATTGCAGTTTTGGATTGGATTTACTTCTACAGGCATATAATCTAACCCGTAAAGAACCAGTCGTAACTTTAAGAAAAATCCAGAATGAAACCAAACACTCACCGCTAGAAATACATCATCGGAAGAATCAACAAATCTCTTGCGCAAAACATTAATGATGCTCAACACAAGATCCATTGTTGTCACTGACTCAAAGCTGAGGCTCTTTGATTCGTCTGTGAGAAAAGCAAAATTTTATTTACCGGTATTTAACGGTATTAACGAAATGCAGAAAATGTGTTAAATATATTCTAAAGCCTGGGCTTACAGGGCCAAGAAAAATGTACTACCACGCACACTTTAAGTGAAAATGTGATATCTGTCTTGGGCAATGGTCAAAAATATAATGGAATGAACTTCTTTGTTTGCTTAAGTTGCCAAAATGAAGAGAGATAGTCTATGATAGTCCTATACCCTGACGGCATTCCCATCCTACTGATTTAGAAACCTTCTGATAGACATGTTCAGAAGCTTCCCCCAAAGTAGTTAGGTCGCATCTCACAACATACAGAAATTCCTAAGTCTTTAAGCCAGCACCTCCTACCCCGTCTACAATCACACTCCCAGTCCATACAAACACACCGGTAATCTCAACATTTTTTCTAGCCCATTCTCATAATTTTCCCTAGTCTGTGTAACAATTTCTTCTAGTTTTATCATTCATTGCTTCAATCATACATTCACACTATCCACTACAGATGATCAACGGAACTTGAACGAAAGAAAGACATAGAGAACAACGTTGGGTTTGTCAAGAATAGGTCACTGATGAACCGTGCCTCAAAGGCACGATCCATCAGTGACCTATACTTGACAAATTATAACTTGAACATACCTGATACGGCTTCATGCCAGCAGTCAAATAACAGTGGATAGATTGTTGTTATCATTTCCCAGGGTGTGATGTGAGAATCTTGATTTGTGTTTGAGGGAAGACAGAGCGTTCATGTTCATTTGACCTGCAAGGGTAAGAGAGACGCATTGCTTGATAATTGAATATTTAAAGTATGGGGGAGTTCTATGGATATGCTCAACCAGTGAGTTATGAACGATGTAAACTGTCAACGTCCGAAATGTTCATTCAGACAAGCTTCATCAGGGCACTGCGCCTTGTCAAGGGGTGCGCTGATGCAACTTGTCTGAACACACATTTGAAAGTCTGCACATCTATCGATTGTATTTTTTTTGAGTGGTTGTGGGCGTGATGGTCTAGTGGGTTATCATGTTGGCATTGCAGGATGAAGATCTCGGGTTCGAGACTCAGCGAGTCCGACTCGTTCATTCATGGATAAAACATCTCAAATGAAACTGAACCGCCATGGTGAAGTGCAGTGGGTGGTAACTGCTATGGGCGATGGTAAAACCACATACCACTTCTAGACATAGTTTTTAACTTCTTCAGACAAAACAAAAATTTGACTTAGAAAAGAGTGAATAATCTTAGCAAAATCTTAGCCTAGAAATCAGCAAATAACCTAATCTTCTAAAAAAAAAAGATGGCAAAAAAATAAGGCAGATATCATGGTTTTGCTATAATAAGTCTATTAAGAATAAACGAAAACGTAAATAAATTAATTACTAATTGAGAATAATGACATTTCCAATGCATATTGAAATAAAAAGCACAGAATACCCACCTGAGAGAAAAAAGACGAATCCTTCCATTTCTGTGATTCAAAACTTGTTAGCACGTCACCAATATTCTCAGAACTAGACGATATAACGACACCGTTTTCATTGCTGAATCGGACTTCATTATTTTTTAACAAATTTTCCCAAATATTTTGGGTAAAAATTAGATTTTTCTGCGTTTTATTTGGATTTCTGACGATGTCCAAAAAGCTTGTAAAGTCGACTCAAAATTCGATTCCTCCAAGATATTGATGATTCTTTGTTGGAGAGCTTCATCGATAAAAATTCTGGTGGTTCCTGGAATAACAAAACAGAAGTTGTTACCTTCAGAAATGTTCTAACATATTTCCAGCAAGTTGAAAAAAAAAAACTAAAAGAAGTCAAAAGAAGCATCAGGCTGTAACCCAGGGCAGATGGCTCTTACTGCACATTAATATGGAGGTTCAGATTCATATAGGACATTTTCTGCTCCAAAGTGCAGTTGCTGGTATTACCGTATATTTATTGGGCTCTGTCATCTTAGTTTATAGTCAGTTCTTTTTGAGCTCTGCTTCCGGACTTCTAACAAAAAATTCAATATTTTTGTAAATAAACAGATCGCCAGGGTGTCAGCCAATTCGCATACACTCAAATAAAATTATTTATTATCAGAAGAAAAATACTCAAAATGTAATATTTCAACTTACTCCACTTGCAAGAATAGAATTGTTGTTTTGGAGAAAAATATGAAATTTTACAAAACGATTACACCTATAAATCAGTACTAATGAATATGAAGCTTTAGATTTACTTTAAGAAAATTAAGTTATTATTCAGGCGGTCGAAGGAAAACTAGATTTCATCCCCCTGTCGTTAGTGGGGGTGGTCGAATTCGAATGTTCGTTATATTCAGAATCTAACCAAATAATTTTTTACGAATCAAATATTTTAATCCGCAGTTTTATAACAAATAAGCAAAAAGATTTTTTAAGAAAAATCTTAAAACACCAACATATACGTCTATTCTCTGAAAATGCATACTTTTATTAAATATGTTGATTTCCAATCTCTGGGTAAATCAAATCGAGTAATTTATGCTTGGCGAATCAAGAATCAATCAGAATATTTTGGATTCGTCGTTATCCATCTTTGGAGTGAATAATAATCAACATTTAACTCACCAACAACGCCCTTGTTATTTGCCTTCCCGCTTGCAGCAGATGTAGTTTGCTTTGTGGAAATCAACTCTCAATAAAATGTTGCAACAATGTGTTCCTGTGAACTTCTGTCAACAAGTTGGAGTAGTTTTCTATCAGAAGGTCGACTATCTGAAAAAAATCAAAATAAAATTGAAGGATCAAATGGAAAAAGAGAACGCTTGAATATTAAAATGGTTTGCAATGTGGCCGCAATGGTCTAGTTGTTGAACATGGTGGCATTGCAGGTCGAAGATCTCGGGTTCGAGTCCCGGGTGAGTCCGGCTCGCTTAACTATGCCAACCACTCAACCCAGAGTGTAATAACTTGGGTAGGCTAGGCCGAACAGGAAAAGATCATATAATTCCTGTAATAGTAACCCTGTCCGTCTAAAGGTGGCCGTTGTTACAGGGCCTTGGTCAGGGTGATCACTCTCAGAAGTGGCTATGAAAAAAAATCCTATTGTCATAACACAACTCATGGTTTGGTGCGCAATAAATAATAATTCTTCAGGATTGTCAGTATTGCATAGGATATACCAAAATAGATTATATCCTCCTAAGCCCTGTAAGTATGGGCTTTAGAATAGTCCCTAACATATTTTCCTGCGTGTTGTAAGAGGGCGACTAAAAAGAAGCAAAGGAGTTGCAGATGGTCTACCCTCACCCAGAGCATATAATACGCACTGCACTTTACCACGGTGGTTCAGTTCGAGTGCAGTTAATGGTACTACATCTTTTAGTAGCTCTTTGCTATTAAGTGGCCGTTAGTTGGTTCATTTAGGCTCTGCTTCCGGCCTTGCACAGAGTGAATTTGAATAAAAAATAAAAAACTTCTTTTTATATACAATGCACAACACAATACAAATTTATTTCGGCACTGAAATAAACATTTAAGCAAAGAGTACGCACACACAAAAACACCAACAAACGATAATGAATACCAAGCACCCTGGAAAACAAGCAAGCAACACCCCTGTCCAAGGCTCTGTAACAACGGCCACTTATAGACGGACAGTGTTTACAATTGCTAGAAAAGATATGATCTTTTTCCTATTTGGCTTAGCCTACCTAAGTTATTACACCCCGGGTTGAGTGGTGGGCATGGATAAGCGAGCCGGACTTGCCGGGACTCGAACCCGAGGTCTTCAACCTGCGATACCCAAAATTTTTTAACCACTAGGTCATTGCTCCCTCATATATATATATATTATAATGACCTATTAATAACATTAATGAGCATCACATGTTATTGCTCAGCACTATTAAAATACAAGCTAGAAACCATATGCTGGCTGTCCAGTGGCGTACATGATAATAAACAGCTGACATCTTGAAATAGATCATGTTATGTCAAATATTTGTGTATTAAAGGAAGCTTGTTTTTTGCCCAAGACCAGGGGGAAACATATTCTTGCTTTCTTCAGGTTACTCAATTTAGAGTTGTTTGGTATTTTAAGTTTCACTATACGAATAGAGCGATAAGATCGCTGATATTTGACCATTTTTTTTTACCCATTTTGCGATGAAGTCATGATTTTTGTAAAATTTTAAAATAAAAAACTTTTTTGCCCATCCGACGAAAATAACACAAACATTCCAGACATCCGAAGAAAACCAAGACTCTGCCACCAACTGTTGTGCATGCACATTAGATTATAAGATAAAATGTCAAATAAAATTTTGTATGGCTCTTTGCTATTAGCCGGCTCTTAGTTAGTTTTATTTTAAGCGTTGCTTCCGCTCTTGCTTTAACAAAAATAAGTAGACATGCTAGAAACAAACAGATTATATTCTACTATATAATTGCCCGAGGACATGTTTTGCAGAATAACAAACACAATTTGCCACACAATGAAGGCTTGACCTAAATCATGTGAGGTCAAACTGCTTGATAAGCTCAATTGATAATAGTCACTTTGAGGTGTTTTTTATTTACTAAAATTCACTCTGAGCAGTGCCTGATAAGGACCAACTAAAATGACTAATTGCCATTCAGTCGTCGACAGACTCGTTTTAAGTACAATTTAAGATGATTTTTTTTTTTTTACTGAAATTCACCAAGCAGTGCCAAATTAGCAGTGCCTAATAGGAACAAACTAACGATGACTTACTCTTCAGCCAGGAGACTTCGTTTAGGTACCGCTTTCCAGCCTTTTTTTTAAAAGTGAATTTTGTCATGATATCAACATATACAAACCTGTAAAGAATATCTTTGTACGTCATCATGTATGTGCGACATTGCGCAAATATAAATTAGAGAGAGTTATATCAAAGAACGGAGCCATTTCTTGCTCGGAGATTTCAGAGAAAATCAATCGAAAAGAACGAGATGCTGGACTTTCTGGAATAAAAAATAAACACATTAGGACAATTATTATTATTATTTTTTTAGCCACTTTCTTAAGAGTGGATCACCCCGCCCCAAGGCCATGTAACAGCTGCCACTCATAGACGGGACAGGGTTACAGTTACAGGAAAGATATGATCTTTTCCTGTTCCGCTTAGCCTACTCAAGTTATTACACCCTGGGTTGAGTGGTGGGCATGGATAAGCGAGCCGGACTCACCGGGGCTCGAACCCGAGATCTTCAATCTGCAATGCCAACATGTTTAACCACTAGGCCATCGCCCACGATTAATTTTTAATTTGATAATACAACTTAACCACATATGAAAAAGCGCAACCTCTCTTGCAAATGCCAATATAAGACCGGAGGTGAAGGTTTTTGCCTGATCTTTAGCTTATGTTCATATTTCCTGTGCACAAACATGGTTGGCAGCTGTAGTTTCTTGTACATTGTACCTTTTAATTAACAATTGCGTACTTTGTCATTTTTTTCCTGTGCATAAATGTGATTGGTGGTGTCATTACCTGCGATGATTACAACTTTTCATGAGAAAATAAACAAATAAACACAAAAGACAACAAACCTAACTTGCTGGTCTTCATCAGCCATCGTTCGTAAAACTTTTTCGATGATTTTTGGTAAATGTTGTTGAATTAAATGCCTGTTATTTGCAAAATGTACTCGTAGTGATGTGAGAGCGTCGGTCCGAAAGTTTGCATTAAAATGTCCGACTTGTCCGAGTAATTCAGAGACATTTCGTTTGCGATCCGTCACTTCTTCAATCTGTGAATATAAATTGGTTGATGGTTTATTTGCTTTTCGTAATTTAAGTGGCTGTTGGTCATTTTTAGGTGCTGCTCCCTCTCCCAGTTTTTTAGGTGCTGCTTTTTTTGTTGAAATTCACTCTTGAGCACGGCCTGAAGCAGTGCGAAAAGGAACCAACTAACGGCCACCCGATAGCAAAGAGCTACTAAAAGATGTGCTACCAGCATTCTAAGCGTAAAAAAACTTGAACCGTCATAGTGAAATGCAGTGAGTGGTAACTACCCTGGACTATAGTAAAACAATATACCATTTCTTTGCTTCCTTGCAGTCGCCTCTAACAACACGCAAGAAACATGTTAGGACTATTCAAAAGCCAGTACCTATAGGAAATCACAATAAAAATGAACTATTGTTAGGAAGCTTTACTTCATACATTTAAACCATATTTTGCAAGAGCTTGGCTAAGCTGGCTTTCCACTCACACGAGATAAAAAGATTATCGAAAATTCGTTTTGCAAAAGGCATGGTTCTAACACACACACCCGTAGCTTGATTGTGCAATGAGTAGCCAAGAACAGGAAGTTCATACAAAGCTAATATAGATGCCATGTTTACATGATAAAATAACATTCTTATGATACTTTCCTGTATCATATAAGTGAAAAATTGCTCTTGCAAAAGACATGAATTTCACCACAGAGTGTAAAAAAGTCGCATGGAAAGGTGACATTTTTAGGATTCTTAATCATAAGTACATGACCTACTTTCGTGTTTATTTTTTTTGGAAAATTGGTTCTGCAAAATGCATAAGGGCATGACCTTAGCATTAACCTCAATAATTCAATAAGTGTTGCGAAATATGAAGGCCAAGAAATGCATACTGGTACAATTCTGATAATGATGTTTTTGTGAGAATCAAAGTCAATCTAACGACCTGCGTATTAATTATATTTGGCAAATTGGTTTTACAAAAGGCATGGTTTCTAACGCACATACCGGTAGCTTGATAGTACGAGTAGTCAAGAACAGGAAGTTCAAACAATGCTCTATAGATGCCATGTTTATATGATAAAGCCGGCCTACATTCTTGTTTATTATATGTGAAAAATTGCTCTTGCAAAAAGGCACGATTTCATGTTGTGGAAAAATCGCGACTTGGTCGTGATTGGTTTTGCAAAAAAGCTCGAGTTTAACATATGTAAACGGTAGCTGAATCATCCAATGAGTATTGAGAACAGGAAGGACACATTGATACAATTCTGATCATTGTGACCATGTGTTTTCTATGATAAATCCCACCTACTTTCCTGTGTAACATTTACACACTTCCGGCATAGATAATCTAAAAAAATGTAGGTCAGATCTTGTTTTGTTAACAGGGCTGCAAATAACACGAGACTTTTTTTTTTTTACTGAAATTCTCTCTGAGCAAGGACAGAAGCAGTGCCTGAAAGAAACAAACTAACGGCTACTTTAATAGCATAGAGCTAGTAAAAGATGTAGTACCAGCAACTGCACTCTAAACGGGAAAACATCTCAAACAGAAACAGAACTGAACCGCCATGGTAAAGTCCAGTGAGTGGTATCTGCCCTGGACAATGGCAAAAACCACCTACCACTTCTTTGTTTTTTTTAGTCGCCTCTTACGACATGCAGGAAATACGTTAGAACTATTCTAAAGCCCGTTCCTACAGGGCTTATATTATTTTTATGTAGAACATGCTTTTTCATTCTGGGAAACCTTGCTGACAGATAAACGGAATAAAAAAGACCAAACCTGTGAGCGAATCATGCTTGATTGCTTGACTATTTAATATCATAACAAAAGAAAATCATTGTAGTAAACAAAAATGCAATATATATCATCATAATTTCATATTGAAAGAGAAAAAATGTACTTTTACGAGAGTATCCAAATATTCCCGTAAATAGCAAATTTTGATAAAAATGGGTATATCTGCATCTTTGCAATGTGTGTTTAATAAATTCTCTTACGATCATTTAAAACTTACTCGATAGCTTCTGATGATGAGAAATTAAAATAAAGTCCTTAATAATTTTAGGCACAGATGTGAAAAAAAAGTCTTTTTTTATACAGAACTGTCTTAATTTATTTCAGAAATAATCACATGTTTGAAAAAGCACGAGAGTTTAGCATACTCTTAATGAAGAAATCTTTATTGCACCCCTGGTTAAACATGACACATTGAAGGATCGTGCCAGGGATGCCTTTAACAGAATATATAGATTCTAGAATCGCGATTAGCAATAAGTTATACCATCTTCTAACGAAAGCTTACAATGAACTTATACTTCCTGTGGAATGAGAACATGATATTTTTTGTATATATGCTTGATATTATCTCATTCGTGTATCCTTGTGAATTCTCTCACACACGGATCCATGATTTTAAGAATAGTTCATTGCAAGATATCAACGAATTGCGCAAATTCCCAAATTGTTTTATTTTGCAGTGAAATCATGATGTATGCCAAATTTTACGTTGTAAAATTTGACATAAATCATGACTCTACTGATAAATGTGATAAAAATATTCGAATTATTTTTTCATCTTAAACTATGGAACATTATCTCCATTTCTGCATTACTGATTATTCTTGGCAAAATTCTGGAGTTCTGGGGTGAGAGAGACTTTTAAAGCAGCATTTCCTGAGCTGGGGTAAATGTCCTCATAGAAAATGACATAAACATTCCCGGACAAAAAAAAATACAA
>OZ023152.1:19578837-19597092 GCA_963675895.2 Styela plicata
GGTCTTTGTAAGAGACTTAACATATCTTCTGCATGTTGCGAGGGACAACTTGAAGGAAATAACATGGATAGGTTCCCCCTCTCGCCTCTGGGTGATACCACAACACTGCAAAAAACTTTTACCACAGTGCAAATATTTTATCGAAAACAGAATGGTATCTTTTTTTTTTGTTCCGAAAAATATCATTTTATGTCATTTTCTATCCCCTATGAAGGAACATTTTTTACCCCAGATTCCCATGATGCACAGGCTTTAAAAAAGGTCCTCTCCCCTCACCCCCCTGAAAACTTCCTAGGGAATTTTTTGCACAAGAAATAAAGCAGTGGGGGTTCTGATTCTTTAAAAATCAGTCGTGAAGGGTTAATCACGAAAATTTACGATGTTAAAAATAGAAAATAAAAATTTTTTCCATAAGTTTTAAGATAAAAATGAATATTTCGAATATTTTTATCACATTAACCATATCAAGTAGAGTTTGATTTGATTTTCACTGCAAAAAAAAAATAACAAATTTGGGGAAATTTGTTGCAAAAAATTCGTTTGAATATATTTTGGCAATGAAACCCACACCTAATTCCCTGCCTCCTTTGTTTTTTCCTTAAAATCCTGGATCCGTGTGTGAGAGAATTCACAAGGATACACGAATGAGATAATAATCAAGCATATATACAAAAATATCATGTTCTCATTCCACAGAAGTATAAGTTTCATTGTAAGCTTTCGTTAGAAGATGGTTTATAACTTATTGCTAATCGCGATATCTAGAATCTGTATATTCTGTTAAAAGGCATCCCTGGCACGATCGATCCATCAATGTGTCATGTTTAAACCAGTGGGGTGCAATAAAGATTTCTTCTCATTAAACAGTATGCTAAACTCTCGTTGCTTTTTCAACATGTGATTATTTTCTGAAATAAATTAAGACAGTTCTTGTATTAAAAAAAAACTTTTTTTTCACATCTGTGCCTAAAATTATTAAGGACTTTATTTTTAAATTTTCTCATCATCAGAAGCTATCGAGTAAGTTTTAAATGATCGTAAGAGAATATTAATTAAAACACATTGCAAAGATGCAAATATACCCATTTTTGATCAAAATTTTGCTATTTTTCGGAAAATATTTTGGATACTCTCGTAAAAGTTCATTTTTTTTTCATTATGAAATTATGATTCATAAATATTGCATTTTTGTTTCCCACAATGATTTCTTTTGTTATGATATTAAATAGCCAAGCAATCAGGCATGATTCGCTCACAGGTTTGGTCTTTTTTATTCCGTTTATCATCAGCAAGGTTTCCCAGAATGAAAGCATGTTCTACATAAAAATGATATAAGCCCTGTAGGTACCGGCTTTAGAATAGTTCTAACGTATTTCCTGCATGTCGTCAGGCGACTGCAGGCGACTAAAAAACAAAGAAATAGTAGGTGGTTTTGCCATTGTCCAGGGCAGATACTTATTACTGCACTTTACCATAGCGGTTCAGTTTCGTTTGGGATGTTTTTATGTTTAGAGTGCAGTTGCTGGTACTACATCTTTTACTAGCTCTATGCTATTAAGTAGCCGTTAGTTTTTTAAGCACTATTCTGGTCTTGCTCAGAGGGATTTCAGTAAAAAAAGAGTCTCGTGTTATTTGCACCCCTGTTAACAAAACAAGATGTGACCTACATTTTAAGATTATCTATGCCGGAAGTGTGTAAATGTTACACAGGAAAGTAGGTGGGATTTATCATAGAACACATGGTCACAATGATCAGAATTGTATCAATGTCCTTCCTGTTCTCAATACTCATTGGATGATTCAGCTTCCGGTATACATATGTTACACTCGAGCTTATTGCAAAACCAATCACGACCAAGTCACGATTTTTCCACAACATGAAATCGTGCCTTTTGCAAGAGCAATTTTTCACATATAATAAACAAGAATGTAGGCCGGCTTTATCATATAAACATGGCATCTATAGAGCATTGTTTGAACTTCCTGTTCTTGACTACTCGTACTATCAAGCTACCGGTATATGCGTTAGAACCATGCCTTTTGTAAAACCAATTTTCCAAATATAATTAATATGCAGGTCATTAGATTGACTTTCTCGTAAAACATCATTATCAGGATTGTACCAGTATGCATTTCTTGGCCTTCATGTCACCTTTCCATACGACTTTTTTACACTCTGTGGTGAAATTCATGTCATTTGCAAGAGCAATTTTTCACTTATATGATACAGGAAAGTATCGATAATTTTATTTTATCATGTAAACATGGCATCAACATTAGCTTTGTATGAACTTCCTGTTCTTGGCTACTCATTGCACAATCAAGCTACCGGTATGTGTGTTATATCCATGCCTTTTGCAAAACGAATTTTCGATGATCTTTTTATCTTGTGTGAGAGGGAAGCCGACTTAGCTTAGCTCTTGTAAAATATGGTTCAAATGTATAAAGCAAAGCTTCCTAACAATGATTAGTTTTTACTGTATTTTATTGTAAATGGTTTCGAATAGTCCTAATGTGGTTCTTGCGTGTCTCTTGCGAGGCGACTAAGGGGGAGCAAAGAAATGGTAAATGGTTTTACTATAGTCTAGGGCAGTTACCACTCACTGCACTTCACCATGGCAGTTCAGTTCTGTTTGGGATGTTTCCCGCTGCGAATTAGTTGCTGGTACTACATATTTTAGTACCTCTTTGCTATCAAGTGGCCGTTAGTTGGTTCCTTTTAGGAACTGCTTTCGACTTTGCTCAGAGTGGATTTCAATATAAAGAATTCACTCATAGCAAGGTGGGAAGCAGCGCCTAAAAACGACCAACAGTCACTTAAATTATGAAAAGCAAATTAACCATCAACCAATTTATGTTCACAGATTGAAGAAGTCACAGATCGCAAACGAAATGTCTCGGAATTGCTCGGTCAAGTCGGACATTTCAATGCAAACTTTCGGACCGACGCTCTCACATCACTACGAGTACATTTTTCGAATAACAGGCATTTAATTCAACAACATTTGCCAAAAATCATTGAAAAATAGTTATTACTACGAACGATGGCTGATGAAGACCAGCAAGTTTAGGTTCGTTGTCTTTTGCGATTATTTGTTTATTTTCTCATGAAAAGTTGTAATCATCGCAGGTAATGACACCAACAATCAAGTACCACCAAAGTACCCAATTGTTAATTCAAAAAGGTATAAATTAAAAGGTACAATGTACAAGAAACTACAGCTGCCGACCATGTCTGTGCACAGGAAATATAAAACATAAGCTAAAGGTTCAGGCAAAAACCTTCACCTCCGGTCTTATATTGGCATTTGCAAGAGAGGGTTTGTGGTTTTTTCATATGTGGTTAAGTTTGTATTATCAAATTAAAAAAATTAATCGTGGGCGATGGCCCTAGTGGTTTAAACATGTTGGCATCGCGCGATTGAAAGATCTCGGGTTCGAGCCCCTGCGAGCCCAGTTAGTTTATTATCCATGCCCACCACTCAATCCAGGATGTAATAATCTTGGGTAGGCCTAAGCCGGAACAGGAAAAGATCATAATCTTAACTAGTAATTGTAACCCTGTCCGTCTATAGGTTGGTCGCCGCAAATTACAGGTGTCCTTGGGATGGGGGGGGGGGGGGGGGGGGGTGATCCACTCTAAGAAGTGGCTAAAAAAAAAAAATAAATAATAATAAATTGTCCCTAATGTGTTTATTTTTTTATTCCAAGAACAAAATCCAGCATCTCGTTCATTTTCGATTGAATTTCTCTGAAATCTCCCGAGCAAGAAATGGCTCCGTTCTTCGATATAACTCTCTCTAATTTATATTGCGCAATGTCCGCACATACATGATGACGTACAAAGATATTCCTTTACAGGTTTTGTATATGTTGATAATCAATGACAAAAATTCACTTTTAAAAAAGCTGGGAAGCGGTTGCCTAAACGGAGTCTCCTGGCTGAAGAGTAAGTCATCGTTAGTTGGTTCCTATTTAGGCCACTGCTTTCCGGCCTTGCACTCAGAAGTAGAATTTTAGTAAATAAAACACTTCAAAAGTGACTAATAATCAAATGAGCTTAATCAAGCAGTTTGACCTCACATGATTTAGGTCAAAAGCCTTCATTGTGTGGCAGAATTGTGTTGGGTATTCTGCAAAACATGTGTCCTCTGGCAATTATATAGTAGAATATAATTCTGTTTGTGTTTTCTAGTTGTGTCTAACTTTTTTTTGTTAAAGCAAGAGCGGAAGCAACGCTTAAAATAAAACACTAACTAAGAGCCGCCTAATAGCAAAGAGCCATACAAAAAATTTTATTTTTGAGATTTTATCTTATAAATCTAATGTGGTGCATGCACAACCAGTTGGGTGGGCAGAGTCCTGGTTTTTTCTTTTGGGTGACTGAAATGTTTCGTGATATTTTTCTTCCGGATGGGCAAAAAAGCTTTTATTTTATTTTTAAATTTTGACAAAAAAATCATGGGGTAAAAAAAAAAAAATGCAAAAATGGGTAAAAAAATGGGGTAAAAAAAAAAATGGTCAAATATCAGCGATCCCTTATCGCTCTCTATTTCGTTATAGTGAAATTATAAAATACCAAACAACTCTAAAATTGAGTAACCTGAAGAAAGCAAGAATAAAGTTCCCCCTGGTCTTGGCAAAACAAGCTATCCCCTTTTATACACAAATATTTGACGTAACATTAATCTATTTTAAGATGTCAGCTGTTTATTATCATGTACGCCACTGGACAGTCAGCATATTGGTTTTCTAGCTTGTAATTTTAATAGTGCTGAGCGATCACATGTGATGCTCATTAATGTTATTAATAGGTCATTATAATATATATATGTGAGGGGGGAGCGCATGGCCTAGTGGTTAAACAATGTTAGCATCGCAGGTTGAAGAATCTCTGGTTCGAGTGCCGTCTCGGTGAGTCCGGCTCGCTTATCCATGCCCACCACCACCTCAACCCAGAGTGTAATAAAAAACTTGGGGTAGGCTAAAGCCCAAACAAGAAAATAGATCATATCTTTCCAGCAAATTGTAACCCTGTCCGTCTATAAGTGGCCACTGTTACAGAGCCTTGGAGTGCCTATTTGAGTGTCAAGATAAATTGTATTGCGTTGTGCATTATATATAAAGGAATTATCTTTTTATTGAAATTCACTCAGAGCAAGGCCGGGAGCAGAGCCTGTAAAGAACCAACTAACGGCTACTTAATAGCAAAGACCTACCAAAAGATGTAGTACCAGCAACTGCACTCTAGGCGGAAAACATCCCAAACGGAACTGAACCACTGTGGTAACATGTAGTGAGTGGTATCTGCCCCAGGCGATGGTAGAACCATCTACCACTTCTTTGCTTCCTTTTAGTCGGCTCTTACCACACGCAGGAAATACGTTAGGACTATTCTAAAGCCCGTACCTACAGGGGTTAGGAAGATATAATCTATTTTGGTATATCACATGCAATACTGACAATCCTGAAGAGTTGTTATTATTGTTTACTATTATTGTGCGCCGAACCATTAGTTAAACTCAAATCGATAGCTGTGTTTAACAGTCTTCAATGCAGTAATGGTCAAAACCCAAATATTTATATTTCAAAGACATTCTCAAAAAATAATTTCAAATATGAATTATTGAATACATTTTTAATTCAGCCTTTTTTGATGAAAAGTAGCATTCTAACTTATTAAAATATAAATAAAAATTGCGAAGTGCAGAAAATTTTAATTGTGGTACACAATTTACTTTATTCCATTGAACTACGTCAATTCAGAGAGATTTTATTTGTCACCAGGCACTTAAAAAAGGCATTTTAATTTCAATCTTCTAGCAAACTTGTATCATTATGAAATATTCCTGAATCGCTAAATTTTCTTTTAATTAACCCATTTTCTTTGGGGATCTAGAGTAGCAAGCATTCTGCCAGTTAGCTCTTAACAATTTCAATAATTTTTTTTTTAGCCACTTCTTAGAGCGGATCACACAGTCCAAGACCCTTTGAAAGCGGCCATAGACAGACTGGGTTACAATTGCCGGAAAGCTACAATCTTTTCCTGTTCGACATAACCTACCCTAGTTATTACACTCTCGGTTGAGTAGTGGGCATGGATAAGCGAGTCGAACTCACCGGGACTCGAACCTACCTGAGATCTTCTGCGATGCCAACATGTTCAACCACTAGGCCATTGCGGCCACATTGCAAACCATTTTAATATTCAAGCGTTCTCTTTTTTCATTTGATCCTTCAATTTATTGTGATTTTTTCCAGATAGTCGACCTTCTGATAGAAAACTACTCCAACTTGTTGACAGAAGTTCACAGGAACACTTGTTGCAACATTTTATTGAGTTGATTTCCACAAAGCAAACTACATCTGCTGCTAGTGGGAAGGCAAATAACAAGGGCGTTGTTGGTTAGTAAAATGTTTGTGCGTATTGTTTATTTTTCACTCCAGAGATGGATAACGACTAGGACCGTCCAAAATATTCCGATTGATTCTTGATTCGCCAAGCATAAATTACTCGATTTGATTTACCCAGAGATTGGAAATCAACATATTTAATAAAGTATGCATTTTCAGAGAAATAGACGTATATGTTGGTGTTTTAAGAATTTTTCTTAAAAAATCCTTTTTTGCTTATTTTTGTTATAAAAAACTGCGGATTTAAAATATTTGATTCGTAAAAAAATTATTTGGGTTTAGATTCTGAATATAAACGAACATTCGAATTCGACCACCCCCCACTAACGACAGGGGGATGAAATCTAAGTTTTCCTTCGACCCGCTCTGAATAATAATAACTTAAATTTTTTCGTCTTAAAGTAAATTCTAAAGCTTCAATATTCATTAGTTACTGATTTTATAGGTGTAATCGTTTTGTAAAAAGTTTCATAATTTTTCTCTCCAAAAACAACAAATTCTATTCTTGCAAGTGGAGTAAGTTAGAAAATATATACATTTTGAGGTATTTTTCTTCTGATAATAAATAATTTTATTTGAGTGTAATGCGACGCATTGGCTGGGGACACCCTGGGCGATCTGTTTATTTACAAAAAAATATTGAATTTTTTATGTTAGAGAGTCCGGAAGCAGAGCTCAAAAAGAAACTGACTATAAAAACTAAAGATGACAGAGCCCAATAAATATTACGGTAATACCAGCAACTGCACTTTGGAGCAGGAAAATGTCCTATATGAAATCTGAACCTCCATATAAATGTGCAGTAAGAGCCATCTGCCCTGGGGTTACAGCCTGATGCTTCTTTCTTCGACTCCTTTTAGTTTTTTTTTTTAAACTTGCTGGAAATAATGTTTTAGAACATTTCTGAAGGTAACAACTTCTGTTTTTGTTATTTCCAGGAACCACCAGAATTTTATCGATGAAGCTCTCCAACAAAGAATTCATCAATATCTTGGAGGAATCGAATTTTGAGTCGACTTTACAA
This sequence comes from Styela plicata, assembly GCA_963675895.2. Classification (NCBI taxonomy): domain Eukaryota; kingdom Metazoa; phylum Chordata; class Ascidiacea; order Stolidobranchia; family Styelidae; genus Styela; species Styela plicata. Next base: position 19,586,276 of record OZ023152.1, read on the forward strand.
CAGCTTTTGACAATCGTCAGAAATTCCAAAATAAACGCAGAAGAAATCTAAATTTTTTACCCAAAATATTTTGGAAAATTTGTTAAAAAAAAGTAATGAAGTCCGATTCAGCAATGAAAAACGGTGTCGTTATATAACGTCTAGTTCTGAGAATATTGGTGACGTGCTAACAAGTTTTGAATCACAGAAAAATGGAAGGATTCGTCTTTTTTCTCTCAGGTGGGTATTCTGTGCTTTTTATTTCAATATGCATTGGAAATGTCATTATTCTCAATTAGTAATTAATTTATTTACCCTTTTCGTTTATTCCTAATAGACTTTATTATAGCAAAACCATGATGATCTGCCTTATTTTTTTGCCATCTTTTTTTTTTAGAAGATTAGGTTTATTTGCTGATTTCTTGGGCTAAGATTTTGCTTAAGATTATTCACTCTTTTTCTAAGTCAAATTTTGTTTTGTTACCTGAAGAAGTTAAAACAATATGTTACTAGAAGTGGTATGTGGTTTTTACCAATCGCCATAGCAGTTACCACTCCACTGCAACTTTACCATGGCGGTTTCAGTTTCATTTGAAGATGTTTATCCATGAATGAACGGGGAGCGCCGGACTCGCATAGTCTCGAACCCGAGATCTTCATCCTGCAATGCCAACATGATAACCACTAGACCATCACGCCCACAACCACTCAAAAAAATACAATCGATAGATGTGCAGACTTTTCAAATGTGTGTTTTCAGACAAGTTGCATCAGGGCACCCCTCGACAAGGCGCAGTGCCCTGATGAAGCTTTGTCTGAAATGAACATTCGGAGCGTCGACAGTTTTTACATCGTTCATAAAACTCACTGGTTGAGCATATCCCATAGAACTCCCCCATACTTTAAAATATTCAAATTATTAAAGCAATGCGTCTCTTCTTACCCTTGCAGGTCAAATGAAAACATGAAACGCTACTGTCTTCCCTCAACACAAATCAAGATTCTCTCACATCAACAACCCTGGGAAATGATAACAAAACAATCTATCCACTGTTATTTGACTGCTGGCATGAAGCCGTGTCAGGTATGTTAAGTTATATTTTGTCAAGTATAGGTCACTGATGGATCGTGCCTTTGGGGCACGGTTCATAAGTCACCTATTCTTGACAAACCCAACGTTGTTCTATATGTTATTTGATCGTTCAAGTTCTGTGGGTCCTTCTAAGCACATGTTGTAGTGGTTGTATGATTGGAGCAATGAATGATAAAACTAGAAAGTTGTTGCACAGACTAGAGAAGATTATGAGAATGTGCAGGAAGAAATGACAAGTTTACAGGGGTGTTTGTATGGACTGGGAGTTTTATTGAAGGAGGGGTGAGAGGAGGTGCTGGATTGCAGAATGAGGATAATTTCTGTATGTTGTGAGATGCTTCTGAACATGTCTATCAGAAGGTTTCTAAATCAGTAGGATGGGAATGCCGTCAGGGTATAGGACTATCGTAGACTATCTCTCATCGTCATCTCTCATCAACTTAAGCAAACAAAGAAGTTCATTCCATCATATTTTCGACCATTGCCCAAGACAGATATCACATTTCCACTTAAAGTGTGCGTGGTAGTACATTTTTCTTGGCCCTGTAAGCCCAGGCTTTAGAATATATTTAACACATTTTCTGCGTTTCGTAAGAGGCGACAACAAGGAAACAAAGAAGTGGTAGGTGCTTTTATTATCGCCGAGGGCAGATACCACTCACTAGACTTTACCATGACGGTTCAGGATTTTTCCTAACGTTTGGGGATTCTTTTTCCGTGGTTCCGTTTAGAGTGCAGTTGCTGCTGGCCCAATTTAAATTTTATTGTATAGTAGACTCTTTTTGCTATTTGAGTGGCTGTTAAGGTTAGTTTTTATTTAAGGCACTCTTCCAGTCTTGTTTCAGAGAAGTGGATTTTTTTTTAGTAATAAAGTTTTAATAAAGTTAATAAATAAAATTTTTTGCTTTACATCACAGACCGAAATCAAAGAGCCCTAATCCTATGAAGTCGGTGGGAACAACAATGGATCTTGTGTTTGAGCAATCAAAATAAATGTGTTGCGCAACAGAGATTATGTTGATTCTTTCCGATGATGTATTTCATAGCGGTGAGTGTTTGGTTTTATTCTCTGGATTTTTTTCCTAAAGTTACGACTGGTAAAATTTTTACGGGGAAATTAGATTATTTGCCTGTAGAATTTATATCCCCAATCCAAAACTGCAAATTTTCACAGGGGTATGATTAAGATTAGGTGTTTCTCTTTCAAAATTTTGCAAAATAATTCCTGGGCGTTTATGGGGGAGGCACTCAAAATTGAGAGAAAAGTGGGTAGATTACAAACTCTCCTAGTAAGATAGGAAATTTCATTTTTAATCCTGCGGGGAGAAGAAAGGATGTCCAAGAATTACAGCTTCTTTAATCATTTATGGTCTTTGGAAACCCAACCACAACCTCTCGAGCAGGGTTTACCAGTTCCGAATCGGGGAGTAGAAGGCTTTTTTTTTTTTCTTCTAAATATTTTTTTTTCGTTTTGTTGGAATTGTTGTACGCGGTAAACCTTAATTATGTGTAGGGTACCTTCAACACCCCCCCCCCCCCCCCCCCCCCCCCCGAAACTGAAAATTTAATTTCAAATATAAATTTCAAACTAACAATCTTTTTAATAATTCTTAGTTTAAGAGGAGCTGACATCTTGTCAGGTTGTTTTTAAGCTGCTTTTGTTTTTCACATTTCCAGGGTCACCAAAAGCTTTCGTTCGACTTACATGAAAGAATTTTCATCAGTATTTTTATTCAGCATTCCCTTATCACACGTTCTGAAAAACACTGGCGGGAGGGACAAAGTAACAAAAAAAGGAAAAAAAAAAGCATGGATGGGTAAAGCATTTAACATTTAACGATTTAGGTTAACATTGTTGGTGGTTTTGTTTTCTGAAGTATTGGGGCCCAAATATAGGGCTGACTTAGTAAATGCAATTTTTGAATTTCTTTTTTCGTAATTTTTTTCTAATTTTTTTTTAAGGAAAATTTATTTCGGCCCCCAAAAATAAAATCACACCATCAAAAACGGGGGGGTGGGGGGAGGTGCACATTACCATGACTGTTCATGAAACAAACCTATGGCATTTCGCCCCGTATATGAGTATTCGGAGGCAAGAAATCAAAGTCGCTTTTTTTTAGATAGCTTGAACATAAAAAAAAACATTTGGCGCAACATACCCAGTAATTTACGGGGGGAGTGTATTTTGGCGACGTATGAACGGACCAGGGTTACCCAGTTGATAACAAAGATTAAATGGTTTTGCTGCCTAAGGCTCTTTAACCAAGCAGCACCCAAACTCGATAAGTGATAATGGCGGCCCAGCTCCCCCCCTACCATGCACCACTCCCAAAATGACCCTACCAATTAAAACCCATGAACCACTATAGTAAAATTGCGCGGCATCCAGGGCTCGGGCAAAATGTTAAAATCATCCACTGTTTCTTTGTGTGGTGGGGGACCCCAGTAAACTGGCAAAAAAAATAACCTACTACTCTTCTACTCAGGACAGCCGAAAGGAAAATGGGTTAAAATCAGAAAAAAAAATTTAACAAATATGCTTTTGGCAATAAAATCAAGATTTTTATACCTCTTGCTAAAATGACCTTTTTGTTTTGTATTTAGGGGGGTGGGGTGACAAGACGGAACAGAAAGGGAAAAGACCAGGAAGAAGCTATGACAATAGCAGTGTTGAGTTTGCAAGAAAACGGTCCCAATCAAAATAACTAATGACTTGCTGATGAAAATAGGACCAGCCGAGTTGGCTTTCTTTTCCGTCAGACCACACAGGGCCACACAGGTCAGCATCAGACCAATCCAAAAGCAATCAATCTCTCAATCTGTCAGTTGCTTAACGTCTCTCCTCATCAGAAAAAATATTTGCAAGAACGATCGGTATGGTGCTATGTTATCTAGTGTTGCCAACATTTGTGGGTCCATGGTTATTGGATGAGTCAGCAGGTTGGCAGCAGAGGGCATCGGGTAGGGGGTCGTCTCTCAATTGATAAAATCTCTGGATCCTTATGTATTGATTGCAACAAGAAGTTTGCTCAATGTCGCTGCAGATGAAAAAGGTAGTCCTGTTTTTATTTTTTATTTGTTATTGAGCCCAGCCCCCCCCATGGAAAACTTTGGGGATAGGGGGGTACCCCTATCACCCAGAAAGCAGGATAATACCTCTCCCATTCGGCACTTTTTTTTTTTTTTTTATTTGAAATTCGCTCAGGGGGAGAGCAAGGGCCCACAGGAGAAGAATCAAACCTTGAAAAAATTCTCCTGGAGGGGTCCACTAAAAGTGCAAAGAGCTACATGAAAATGCAGGGAATATAGGAAACTAAAGGAAACCCCCTATATCCGTTGATTAGATGTGGCTATTTAAACGCGAGTTTTTTTAAAAAGCCTCGTTGATCAACCACAACATCAGGAAAAGCAATAAAGAAGCAGCCAAAGAATTTTTTGAAGTTTAGATATTATGTCTTCTGGAAAAAAAAGCTGAATTTCTAATGCATAAAAACTGTTTTTGTGTGACATTGTACCCACCACCACAGTGAATATGTGCGAAAATTATTAAGGAGCCCAAATTCGTCGTTCTTTACCCATGGTGGGTTGAGTCTTCGCTTTATGGAGTTGGAGATCGTTTTCCAATTTAGAGTACAGTGCTTCTTTGCTTTATTGAGTGGTCCTTTTAGTTGGTTTCCCTTTTTTTCCAGCACGGCAATCTGCCTCTGACCTTGCTCAGAGTGGTTGGGAATTTCAAATAAAAAAAAGCACATTGATGCTTTATTAGTAACCACGTACATGGCTAAAAACAAATTTTTGTATTGGAAGGTTTCACTATATTCCCTGGAAATAAGAAATGGGAAGATGATTTTTTTTGTTCATCTTCCCAGGTAAATTAAAACTAATTTTACTCACTGCTGCAACTTTATTTATAGTGGTTCCTGGTTTTTTAGGGTATTTTATTGGCCCCCTGGTTTACAGTATTTACAGTCGTCTGTGTGCTTACATTTTTGTAGTAAGTAGCTTTTTGGTAGGGCTCTGGGCAATTTCCGAATCGATTCGAAAAACTTTTTTTTATTTCAATTATAATCTTGAAAAATCGAATTCAAAAAAAAACTTTGCTTTAAAATGAACTAGAATTTTCAGTTTTTTGGATGGCAAAATACAATCGATTTTTTGGTAAAATTTAAAACCCTAATTTCCATTAAATTTTGTCGTTTAAAATAATGGGGGGAAAAATAATTTGTTTGCTCTTGCTTTTATTTATTGGGGGAGGTGAATATTGGAAAATATTATACTTTAACAACTATAAATTTTTTTAGGGAAAATTTCTTCCCCACAAGTGGAGATAAGTATTTTGTATATAGTAATAATGGGAAAAAATTTTGTTATTTATTCAGAGATTCGTAACTTTCCGAAAAATGATTCGGGATTTGCCCAGCCCTAGCCCTCTTCGCACCATAAATATGTGTTGGTGGTTTTCTTTCAGGGACACTGCTCCCCACCAGCCCTTACTTATTGTTTGTATTTTCAGTGGGGCAAAATATTAAAAAAACGACAACAAAAATGTGCCCCATTGTTGGTGTTCAAACCTGTTCGTAACATTGGTGGACCGTTTAGTGTGGACTGGATAGGGGGGGGGGTGGGGATATTCATTTTTTTTTTATCCTGGGCGGGAGACGAGGAAAAAAAAGCCCCGGGGAGTAATACAGCTTAAATCCATAAATGCTCTCGAAACCAACAACCCCCGTCCGTGCAGATAACCAGTTTTGAATCGGTCGGGGTTGAAATTATTTTTAGCTAAAGCTATATTTATTTTCTCAGCTTCCTGTTCTGGTGCCACGGAACCTGTTTTGGTGGAGGGAAAAGTCCCCTTAAAAAGCAGTGCTTACGTGAAACCCACCAGGCCCACCGGGCGGGAGCCCGTTCTAGTAGACCTCCTGAAAAATATATTCATCACCCCTCATGGTACGCGATCAGGAATGGTTGTAGAATTCAAAAGGCCTATAAATTTTCCCAACGCCTTTAAAACTGATTGAAGCTATATACCGGCACCACCACCTTTTAACTTGGTACTCCCAATAATAAATATATTTACACTTTTTCTCTTATTTTAAAAACAAAGCTTACCTTGGGGAAAACCTGCCTTCAAGCCCATTAACATAATTTCTCCAATAATCAAAACAAGGAACGGGAATTTCAAAAAGACAAACACAAAAACAAACTTCCTCGCCATTCTTTTTCCTCGAAATATTTATTCTGATGGGGAAAGAAAAAAAGTTTTCCTCTGTCAAAAAAGTAAGATTTATAATTGGGGAGTAGATTGTAAATGAAAAATATATTTTTTCCTTCTTTTATGAGAAAATGTTTTTGTATTATAGTATTTCCACCTTTGAATCAAGGTCCTGGGGCATCTGGCAGGTCCACCGCCTTTTTTTTCAGGTTTTTTTTATCATTATTTGCTAATGGCCCCGTCCCCACGTGGAAACGTACCGGGGGGCTTTATACCCCATATTAAATACCCACTAAGGGGGGGGGGGGTCACCACGGGGACCCTTGTAGTGACTGTGTAACCCCCTGTACTACCCTAATGATTCTTTACAACTGCTTAACCTTTCAGAGTTTTTTGCCTTGATCCCTGAAAGGTCCACTACTCAGTAAGTGGAAAACCCCCCCCCCCCCCAGTCCCCCCCAAGCCAAATTGGCCCCCCCCTTCCCGGGACAATTGCCTGGTTTCCACGCTCTTGAAAAAATCGGACCTTGAAAGCCAAATCGATTTTTCCCTTGGCCTCATTTACATTAAATGGGCAAAACGAATATAATTTTCTCGAGCCCATTTTAATAAATTAATGATTTTTTTTCCTTCGTAAGAAAATTCCACCTTCGTAATTCAAAGCCCGATAAAGTAGTTAGTGGATTTAAAAATTGGATCGCTTATATGGAAACGGTCGCAATTCCATAAAATGGCGGAAGAGGCTACTACATATGATAAAGTTGGGCCAGCAAACAGAAAAAAACCTTTTGCCACTGTGTGAGTGGATAAATAATTTACCCATTTAACAAGAAATTTGCAAATCCCAACCTTAAGTTAAAAAGTTGCCAGCAGTGGGAAGTGGGGTTAAAGGATGGGTGGGAAGGATAAAAAAAACCCATCCTCATCCTACTAATGTGCATTTTTGTTTTTTCCCCCTATTTAGGGGTCGGCCTCCTTTACATCCCCCCCCCACGCAAGAAAAAATATGTATTTCTTAAAGCCTCCATCCTAGGACAGCCCTTCCATTCCCACACTTTGAAATTCCCCTAAGTTTTCTTTTCCCCATTCCCAGAAATTAATTATCCAAAATCTTATAGGACCCCCTATTTTTTTTCCGATTCCACCAGGCCTGGCAGAGCGGTGGGGGAGATTCCCACTTCACAAATATTATCATGTGGAAAAAAATTTTCCTCAAAAAAAAAATATGGCCATTGTGGAAAAAAAAAAAAATTGTTGTTTAGGGTAAAAAATTATCAAGGCGAGCGATAATCAATATTTGATACAGACATCGCCCCCCCTAGGGCCTTTGGCCCCTGTTTTTTTTTTTTCTGCCAGGAGTTTTATTTTGGAAATCATCTAATGGAACTAAATCGAATTCATTTTTTCGGGAAATTTTACATGAAAAAAAAGCGAAAACCCCGAATATTTTTACCGGGATTCCGATTTGGGGATTTCGTAAAGCTGCCAGTGATTTTCCGACAGCCTGAAGGGAAAAATTGGGTTTTTTTCCGTCAAAAACATTACCCAAAATTTAACCAAAAAACGGGCCCCCCCCCCCAAAATAAATTCAGATGATTAAAATTTTAATCTTAGGGAAAGGTTTGAAAATTTTAACCCTTTTTTTTTAATATGATGTCCCCTGGGTTAAGCCAAAAACATGTAAGAAATAAAGAAATTTCCAAAATCCCCCCCCCAACTTGATTAAATGGGGCTATGAAATACGCATCGTTTTGATGGGGTTTTTGAAAATCCCTGTTTTAATTCCACCCCGAAAAAGGGAAAAATGGGGCAATGAAAAAACATTTTATTTGGTTGGGACAACCGGGAATACAAAAAAATTCCCAACCCCACCCCTGCTTTACATTTTTAAAAGGGGGGGCACAATTTACTTTATTTTCCTGTATTTATGGCCAAGCCCCCCAAAACACTTTTTGTTTTAAACTGGCCTTTTTAACCAGGGGGAAACAACATTCCCTTTTTCCTGGACTTGTTTGAAAATTCCCAATTGAGGTTAAATATTACAAAAAAGATCCAATACATAATTGAAATACATTATTTTAATTCCGAATTAATATTATCTTCTCTTTTCACGCAAAAATCTAATTTCCTATCTATTTATTTGTATTGTATGGGTTTATATGTATATGGTAATTTACTTATTTGTAGGCTGGGGGGGGACATACATAAGGGAAATTTAATAACAATCCCTCATTTAAAAAAAGGTCCCAGGGGGGGGAAAAATGGAATGGGAAAAGGTAGTGGCTTTGGGAACCACTGAAATCGCTAACAGGTGGTTTTTAGCGGGCATTAGGCGGGACTTTGAATTGATAAATTTAATGAATTTATTACTATGTTTGTGGTATTTTTATCGACATAAAATACCGTACATTTTACAATTAATGTTGATAGGCCTTGGCTTATGGTTGAATGGGTGGGGGACCCCTTCTCCTCAATTTTTTCATCCTTCTTTTAAATTTTAACAAATTGAAATATTCTTTTTTTCCAGGCACACCACGCAAAATGAAAGTTGAAAAATCTGGGTTGTTGTTCACCCTGTTAAAACCCTGAGTACCCCCTGGCTGTGGTCAATACTTTTTTTTAACCAAACCTAAAAGCCCCAAAAGGAAACATGGAAAGGACTTGTGGGGCAAGCCTGGATAAGGTATTGCAGGAAAGAAGATTTGCCACAATGGGTCCAAGTGGGGTGGGTAAATAATATATTTTACCCAGGAATAAATTTTAAAACTATTTTTTGAAAACCCTTTTTTTTTTTGTTTTGGGAGAACCCCAAAAGCAAAGAAACAAATTCCAAAAAGGCTGCCTTCTTGCCCCAAAGTTGAAAACCGTTTTTTTTTTCCCTATTTTTCCAAATCCCATAAATAAAAGAACTTGATAAGCTCCATTTTAGGGAGGAGAGCATTTAATAGGACCCTTTAGTATTAATACCACAACATAAGTTTACCTGCATCTTTGTAAAGTGGGGGGCACTTTTTTGAAAGGAAACCCGAGAAAGTAGGGGGAATAAGGGTTTTTTAGATTTCCAATCACTCCCTGGGGCCCATGATTTTTTTTTTTTTAACCAACACCCAACTTGCAAAAACTTAAACCTAAATTGGCAAGTTCCTATTGGTTCCTCCTTGCCCATGGTCATTTTTTTCTGCTTTAGTATGTGGCAGTTACTGGGTACTAACCCCAAACCCCTTTGTAAATTAAGCTTCACCTTGGCTTATATTTTAAAGATAAGTGGGTGTTTTTTTAGTTGTTTTTCCCTTTTTAGTCCTAATCTGGCTTCCCTCTGCTCTTGCGTTAAGAGAGAAAAATTTTCAAAATTGCCAAAAAAAAAAAGATTATTTGTTTTCTGTAGGGATTTTTTTGAAAGCTCCTAATTAATAGAAAAAGACCATTTCGAGTTTTCAACAAAATTTTTGAATTCATTTCGAAATAATCTGTACTCCCATATTTCTGGTGACACTCAAATAATTGAAAACTCGACCAAAAAGGTTCTCCCTCAAAACAACTTTGGATTTTGCCTCCAGGGAATATATTTCAGGGGTTTTCATTATCTATATGTGGAAGCAAAAACGGTTTATCCAAAAAAACTGCCTTGGCAAGGTTTTTTAACCAATCCGCCCAACAGGGGCCACAAAAAAAACCACCCCCCACTGCCATAACTTCAACCCTTTTGATGGTTTCTGGTTGTCCGACAAAGGTAAAAAAAAAAATATTTTTTTTTCTGCTATTATAACTTAGGTTTAGTTTGCATTTGTGCTACAACCCCTTTTAAATTAGCACCTTTTCTTTTAATGAAGTTCGCTAGTTTTTATTGTTGGAATTGTCCACCAGAATCTTAATTTTCAAATTAACTAAATTTAATTATCGAATCCACAAAACCTCGAGTTGTCCCAACCGGTTTGTTATCCTCCTCATAATATTTCCTTTGATCATACCCCCCCCCCCCCCCCCGTCAAATTAGGGAAAGGGCTTTTAATCGTTTTTTAGCGACTCCCAATACTTTGGCCAAATTATCTTTTTTTTTTTAGATTTTCTTATACCTATTTTATGATTTTTGGCATAACAAAACTAAGGTTACATGGAATTACTGTATTATTTTATTTTTCAAACCCTTTCACACAGGATTTCTCTTAAAATCCCCAGCCCACCCTATCGCCCTACTTACCTCCCCGGTCCCCCCCCCCTGTAAATGGCCGGCACCTTGCGTGTTTATTAATTCCGTGAGAAAAACCAGTAAAAAATTCCGTAGACAGCAAGATGGAGAGAAATTTAAAAATTAATGCTGGCCTTATTTTTAGAAAATTTTGGTTATGGAAAAAAAATTCGACGAGCGTTAAAATATTCTGGGCTTTCTTTTCCACCCTGAAGTTTTAATCAAACCAAGGTTGGGTAAGGAGGTTTCTGTTGGCCATTGATTGTTTGCTTGATTTTTTTTACAGGTTAGGATTTTAATATTTTTTGTTGGGAGTAAAAAATTTAAGGTTCCCACCCCACTCTGGC
>OZ023152.1:19598913-19639375 GCA_963675895.2 Styela plicata
AGATTGAAAAATGATCAAAAGGGAAGCATTCATCATATATTCATATACTGTGGAGATCAGCAGTGTTGCGAACAAGTATGTTTTTCCTTGAACATAAAAAACTTACCTATCTGTGCTGTGTGTCCTCTTCTTTGCATGTTCTTGGCTCTGACTGCTTCTTTGATACCATCAACTTCATGCTGGTACCTGGAGGAAAAAAGAGTGGAAATTCATTTTCATTCATTTTTGGGGGAGAGGAAAGCTGAGAATATTGCACACCTGTATGCCAAACCAAATCTCGTGTACAAATATCATCAATTCAGTAGATGCTTTTGCATGAACTTTTACTGATTCTACCTTGCAGGGGGTTGCAGGGGGTATGGTCGGTGGAGGAAGACGTGGATAGCGGTTTCGTCAAAAGCCGAAGAATTTGGCGTACCATCACCCCTCGTGCAGATACCAGTACAGGGATGAATACTTTTTCCTTACATGTATGGTTGGTGGAGGAAGTCGTAACCATAGGTTTTGTGTCAACAGCCAAAGAATTACCCAGCTTAGAGTGCAGTTGCACCCAGCTACATTGTGTAGCAACTCTTCAGCATATAACTAGACATAGGCATAGTTTATTTTGACACCTCTGTCGACACAAAAGACGATACAAATAAAGATATAACATTACAGAGTTATCGGAAAAGCAAACAAAAAAACTGGAGCAAGACAGGCAGATTGTCAGCTACTCAGACATCCAAAGGAAAATGATTTCCATCAGACGAAAATTTAGCAAATGGACAATATTGTACGACACGTCTTTTGCTAGAAAATTAAAAAGTCTCTTTAAATGTGTGGTAGCAAATGAACAAACTGAAAAAAAGATACAAAATCATCAATACTGCTATTGAATAGCAGTGTTGATGTTTTGAAGCTTTTTTGATGAATCACATGAGAAAAATTCCATGTTTCAGACACCCAAACAAAAAATCTGTCGGACTGATTGGACCTGTTAGTTGGTTTATCTAAGGTTTAGTTTCTGACAATAAAAAACGTTCACAAACGTGTTCTGTCTTCATTGCCCCTTCTTGCAATCTCTCAGAGCAGTTTCCAAAGATTTGACTCGTTCCGCAGAAGTGGCTACTCATTCCGCTTCTCCAACTTGGGCAATTCACAAAAGCGAAGAATCAGCATTATTCACGAACAAGCTTGAGGAGAAAATAAAAAATTTCCGTGAACAACACAATGTTCGCTAAGTTTTAATAGAATTTGATTTAAATTGCAAGTGTTGTCAATGCATGGGGGAAGGTTGTCGGGTGCCCGGTCCAGCTTAATTGGTAAAGCGTATGGGGAAACGCTTCGAGCTACTCCATCTTATGCTCGTCATGGACGCAGCGTATCGAATCCATGGATAGAGGGGGGGGGGGGGGGATAAGATTTTTTTTTTAAAAATTGAAATTATTTGCGAGAAGGCCTGCTGGACGGCTCGCCGATGCACGGTTGGTTCACGTTACGCACTGCTTACAGCTTCCTCCAACCAACCAGGCCATGTACACGTAAAAATGAAAATTCGATAATCCAAAAACCGTCAACCACCCATTCGGAACTGGTATCAATTGCATATCGATTTTTGTACAAAACCATATTCAGTTTTTTAGATTCAGAATTTATCAAAGAATTTTCGATTTGATTATTTAAATGAACTAAATTAATTTCCCGATCTCATAGGATGCTATCCCTCAGCATTAGAGCAAATTTCAATAAAAAAAATTGGATGTTATCTCGAACGGAAACAGTTCTCCGTCACTACTCCCTGACATTGGTTGATACCTATACAGATTTTATTGTACTATAGTGCCCTAAAAAACCCTCCCAGACTTCCTACCTGCTTGTGACTTTCGTACTTTCGTAAGTTGGTTCCAAGTTGCTCTCAAGACAACGATATTTTTGTGTTTCTGTGCGATTGATCCGCCATGCTCTTCAATCTCGTTCTTCCATGCTGTTGCTAATAAAGTAATCAATACATCTTTAGAAAATAACTAAGTTGTCATTAGAAATGATAATCACAAACTGGATATATATGTAATAAACATAAGACAAACTTGGCATATTGTTTAAGATTAATTGTGACATATACCACTCCAGTACCAAGTTATTTCTTTTAGCACTGGGCAGTTTTATACAATGGGGTTTATAATGGTTTCATACATTATACAGGTGGAAGGTGTTTTGGTCTGTCAAATTGTCAGTATTATGAACAATCAAAAGAAAATTATCTTGGACGTAATTTTTGCCTTCTAGCTATGAGTTTATTATTGAACTAAATCTCAGAAGTTCACATTTCAAAATTACCTAACCTTATGAAAAAACTAAAGGAGTGCAAAAACTTTCTCGAAATTTTTTTTTAAATTTTTCAGAAACTTTCTCTTACAATGAGGGTATCATCACGAATCATCCTTTAGAAAGCTTGAAAACAAAAATCGCATAAATAATTTTTTTTCATTTTTTTTTGCCACTTTTTAGGATGGGGATCACACTGTCCAGACAATCGCCCTGTAACAATCATCAATTTTATAGAAGGGGTTACAAATTGGCTGGAAAAGATAAGATCTTTTCCTATTCGGATACAGCCTTACCACAAGTTATTTACACCCTGGGTTGAGTGAGTGGGCATGGATAAGCGATTCAGACTCGTCGGTCTGGGGCTCGAATCCCGAGATCCCTTCCAATCTGCGATGCCAGCATGTTTAGACCACTGGCTATCGCATAAAAAAAATATCAATTTCTTGAAATCGTAACAAACCACAGAATATATTTTTTAAAAATATACCTGAGAAAAAGATTTCCTGCCTAGATTTGCATCCACCCCACAAAAATGGAGGATTTGCTACACAGTTGGCCTTAAATTAATTAATCCAGGTCTTTAATAATGTGATAGAACCAAAATTTCTTTCTTAAAAAAAATCTAAATCAATATAATTTTGAATCCTTTTTTCTGAATTAATTATACTCTAAAACTCGAATCGGTAACATAAGAAAAGGGCAAATAGTTTTCCAAAGGATCGATGAAAAAAATTCGAAATATTCATGAAATCTCATTATACAGTAAAACAATTTTCGCAACATTGGAGAACTAATACTGAATAATGGAATTAGTAAATTTGAATACATACAATTACGACTTTTATAAATATCCAATATTACCTTTTTAACGTCTGTTATGCAAGTACTTGAACGAACATTTTTCCTCAGATCATGTAAAGTAATGAAGCTCCTTGCTGACAGTTTCCTCAAGACTCCTGTGAAAAAAAATCAAAGTTCGGACTAACTTTCCTCACTTTGTTTTGATTTCCACTGGATCGCAAGGATCGCAACGCTTAGTGGAAAATATCCAGTGTCCTCATCCACTACACTTTTGTAACAAAAAAATGCAAACTAAATCACTGGTCGTTTGGACAGGAATTATTACTTTGGCGAGATATTGAAAAAATTCAAAATTTGACTTTTTTGGCCATATTATGGGGCTGTTCAATGGGAGCACACCGTGTGAGATGATCGGTCCCATCAACACCCACCCCCTAATTGGCTTTAAATTACAGCAACATGACGTTTTTTTTTTTTTAACTTTGGAAATATGTAATTACTGCAAAAATGACCAGTAAAATTTACTGTAAACTATTGTTACAGTGGATAATTAGGATCATTGAGTGATATCATTGCCCTGGGGCAATGGTAATAAATATCCGTCACTCTTGTTTCCCCTTAGCCACCTCATACGGCACACAGGGAACACATTAGGTTTATTCTAAATCCTGTTTAATAAATGATTTAATAGGATAAACCTTCATCCATAAATGCATGGTACAGGCTTTTAGAGGATTTAGTCTTACTGTATTACCTGCGTTGTATTTTCCTCAACACTAAAGGCCACAATACACATGAGGTTGTCTACCGATGCGTTGCATTACGTTTCGGGTAAATAAAAAAAAAAACGGTGGATAAACGCCTGTATTGCTTAGCGTTAAATCATGTTCACACATGCCCCCCCCCCCCCCCCCCTACAAAGCACAAACGCAAAAAAGAAACAAGCACTCCCTGCGTTAGCTTTCATAGCAAACCGTTCTGTTTCATTGGAAAACGCAAAGAAATGCATGCAGAACATTGGCGCTTGCGTAAAACGCAAGGGTAAGATAAAACAAACTTGAAAAAAAACGCAACCTACGCAAACGTGTAGTGTGACCGTTAGACTATATCAAATTTTTTTTCGACTCGCGAATGTTTCAAATGAAATGCAATGATCCACATTAAACTGAATGTTACATCTGTTTGTTGCCCTCTTACCTTCAGATCCTGTTTTGCTTGCTCTCTTCTGTCAAATTGAATGTGTAAATCCTTCAATTCTTGTTCCTTGTCTTTTTCATCTTTCTTCAATTTCTCATAATCTTGTTGCTAGTTTCTTGTTCTCGAGTTTCAAAGCTTTTGGAAATTGCTGAAAAATATGTCAAAATGAGAGTTTGGCTGAATGGACATTATTACGGAATTGCGCAATAGTGTGAACTTATGTAACTAAGCTATGAAGGCTGTTTTTCCTTAAATTCCTTCATGCCAACTTTTTTTTACAATAGTTTTGCGTCGCTGATTGATATTAAATTTAAAATTTTACGTTACCTTCCCGTTCCATTGACATGCATTTAAGGTTCCTAATATAGTATATTATATAGTAAGGTTTCTAATAATGCATATGCATTCGGTTATCGTCGCAAAAAATAATATCGTTCAGGGATGTATCATGCAAAAATTTGCAGGAACGCGTTGATATTTACAAAATTACATAAATAAATCTGACATAATTACATGAGGCTACAGCAATTAAAGCCCAACTGTAGCCAAGATGAGGAATAGCAAAGATTTGTAGTTTGTACACACTTTTTGGTAGCTCTCCGTCGCTAGGTGGCTATTAGTTGGTTCCTTTTAGGGCACTGCTTCCGGTCTTGCTCAGAGTAAATTTCAATAAAATAAAAATAATATATATATTTATGTTTAGTTTTAAGATCATTTTGTTCATTCAGGAAAAATGGGCGTGGAAGTTTCGATCATCATAAGGAAAACGGTACAACCAGAAGCTGCACCCCGAACCACTTACTCTTTGATTTCCTCAGCGTATTTAGTTTTCTTATCGATCATCATCCCGTAACTGTCCCGACAAGTTCACGATGAGCTTCACTATGACGATCAAGTTGTTCTTCCAGCGCCACTTTCAAATCCTCAGCGGAAATATGGGATTCCTAGAGAAATAAAAACGTATTGTTCAAGATTGGGTTTGAAGTTTTATAAAAATAGAATGATCAAGCCCCGTCGCTCAACACAGGAATGAAAATTTTAGAATTTCGAATCAAATAGAATCAATCTCAATTCGAACCAAATATAAAACATTTCAAGAAAATTCGTTGCGATTCCCTGTTGCGTCGAGTATGTGAGGTTCTGTCATTGTCAGACCATCGTCCGAAGGGCAGATATCACTGCCCTCTACCATGGCAGTTTTCAGTCCCATTTAGGGTGTTTTAGTTCTAGAGTGCAGTTGCTGGTACTACATCTTTCAGCAGCTCTTTGCTATTAAGTGCTTTGCTGTTAGTTAGTTCATTAAGGCACTGCTTCTGTCTGGCCTTGCTTCAGAGCGAAAAAAAAAACATTTCGAAGCTGATTTGATTTAGTTTTTTAGGTGATCTTTTAGTATTGATAAATTTCTGTCAATTTTATTGTGCCTGTTGTGAAATCAGTACACAGCATATATTTAATTCTTGCTCACTGTGTTGCTCGAATTTGAATAAAAAAAAATGTGTTTTTTTTGGTTCCGTAAACTAAAAAAATCATCTTAAAAAAGTTGGGATTGAACTTCTTTCAAATAGAAATCATATTCAAAATTAATTTCATAAAGATCAAAAAAAAAAAAAAATATTGAAAACTTGCATCACTAATAGTAAACTCGGGGTAAATTCAACAGAAAAATCCTATCTTTCCTATCTTTTTTTCGATCCGATTGATTTCAATATAATCTATTTGAAGCAAAGATTATTTGGATTCGGTTGTGAATCGACCATAGGAACAAAATATTATTAACTGATGTCGAATTCTCATAGTCCTGCGATAAAATTTTGGGAAAATTCATTTGTTTGGTACTGAAAGAGGATGTGAAAAATGGTGTAAAGGATGTTTTTTTCCTAAATATTTGTAAATCCGTAGTTATACATTCATTGAATTTGATAATGGGAATAAAATTGTAACAGAGAATGGAACACTTTGTTATCTATGTAGGATCATGATTACCGACCGTATTTACTCGATTGAAACCCGCGGCTTACAAAGTTTTTTTTCCATAATGTTTGCGGCTTAAATTCAAGGTCGGCTTATATTTTTTCTTTGCGATGCCGATACTTTGTCTAAACTTTATTGGTCAGCTTCGTTTTCCGCCTTTCTCCTTGTCGACTTTGCCATAGATGTTTTGCTGTACTGGCAACATGGCTCACAATCAAGTAACTACGGTCATATATGAAAAATATCATTAAAAACAAATTCGAATTCACAATGATTCGGTTTTGCCCCCCTGCCATGCCGACATAGTAAAGATTCAAAATGACCTGTGGTTGGCTCTCTTTTTCACCAGTTGCCTCGTTAGCTCTTAGAATTCTTGATCTCATCGTTCAAACGATCCACAGCGTCTTCCAAAGATCGTTTCTTGGTTCTCGACCTCTTTCATATATTCCATGAGTGATTTCATTTTAGCTTCATGCTGCAAGATAAGAATTTTGTTAATTTCAAACCCTGCATTTTCAATCATAGGTGAAAATGTTTTGTGTTTCTCAATTCCCACTTTCAAAAAGAGCTTGTTTCTGTGGGATGTCCAAAATATTCTATTCGATTCGAAAATATTCGAATCATAAATTGTTCAAGAAGGCTATTTCTCTTCATCTATAAGTGGCAGATAGTACGGTCATTGCTCAAGGTGATTCACTCAAGGTGAGTGACTATGAAAAAAATGGGATCCGAAAAAGCAAGAATTGCCCAATAAATAAGAGGGCTGCGGTGGGCGTGATGAAACCGACAATAGCTGCCGAACGTAACACCTAACAAAAGACGAGGGTTCAAACCAACGAAGTATGTCCAAGATTTGCACGAACGAAAAGGCTTCAATGATCAATACATGCAGAGTGCCCCATGAGCGAGGGGGGCAATGTAACCCACCGCCTTGGGACTATGCTCGATAACCTTTACAGGTTCCTCATATGTTCTACACGGTATGGAATAGCAAGATGCAAAGTAAATCAGGTAACCAGATATAATTGTAAACCAAATTGCATTCTGAGAAATAAAAGTTTCCTTTTAATTAATGGGATCCGAAACTTGCGTCGATGACTAGCTATGCCTAGCTCGAAGTGTATTCTCAAAGCTTTACCAACTGAGCTAACTGGGCACCCAAATTTTTCATGCCTTCCCCATCGTATACTGTGAAATAAAGTTCATCATCATCAAACTCACCTGTGAAATAAGCAATTGACAAGCCGCTAATTCCTGTTCATTTTCTTCCATCTTTTTATTTGAATCATCCTGCGTACTTTCATTCAAGCGTTGCTGGCATCGAGTAACGAGCTGCTTCACTTCAGATTTCATTTTCGTTACGATACGAATAAACCGAGCCATGGTGAATTCTTCGTCAAATTTTTCGCTGATCGATTCAGGTATTTGCTGTTAAAATGAATGTGATGTCAGTTATATGGGAGGAAAATTTGGTAAAATCAAAAATGCATTACATACAGTATTGTATCATTATGGTAGAGTGCAATGAGTAATATCTGCCTTGGGTGACGGGGGTACGATCGTCCACTTCTTTCCTTCCATTAAGTAGACTTCTACAACATGCATTTAATATGTTTAAACAATAGTATGTCTAAAAGAAACATTTCAATGCTGTAGTATGCGATTTATCATGAAATATATCCTTTTTGGAAAACATTTTACCTGATGGGATCGTTTTTTCTTGAGTATATTCAGTGGTGAAATAGCAAAAAACACTACGACTCTGGTATAAACGGAGGCAAGGGCAAAGAACCTTCTCTGCCTCCCATTCATACCATTTAAGTATTTCTTAAAAATATAGATCTAGGCTATGATCGAATGAAAGCTCAATTCAAGGATGGCCAAAACCAAATATTTCAATATTTTGAATACACTCCGAAAAAATCATTTCAATATGAAAACAACGGAATACATTCTAAATTCTGCCAGGTTTTTGGTGTGAAAAGAGTATCAAGACTAGTTTAAGATAAAATTTTGATCGCAAAATCTAGAAAACTACGAACAAAGTCTACAATCGCCCTCTTTTTAAGTAGGTGCATCAATTTGAAGAGCAAGAATGAAGTTTCCGTTAATAATGCCTAGATTTATCAAGAAAAAATAATATATTTTTGTAAGCGACTATTCTGAAATATAAATAAATGTATCCATTTGAAGAGCAAAAATAAAAGTTTTCGGCTTATAACAGTGTATACAATTGGCCGACGGAAATAAATAAAATTGTACTAATAGGAATTAAACTCAGTGTATTTATACTTTACGTGTTGGATGCATTTAAACATTCTTGTAAGTTCAACAATAATTACAGCACACTAACAATCATTTTTTATTATGCGTCGATTCTTTGGGCTGATGCATCTTCTTTTTCGGATCACAAAGAATCGATCTTCGAGAATTACGTCGATCGCAATCATTTTTTCTCAGAGAATCGATTCTTTGTAAACGTGATTATTGACATCTTACGCATTCTCCACCAATATGCCTAAATAGTCTATAATTTCACTCTGCATGCCGTACCCCCTGCGTTGGTTAAAAAACCCTGGCTAATAATGTTGGATTTTATGCAATAAAAACTATCTATTGAGCAATTCTTCTGAAATATGACTGAAATCAGGAATTTTACTACATCGAATTTGTTTGTTTTTTCGAATGGATTCGAATATTCTATTTCGTTTTTCAGACATTTCTGGCTCGAACAAACTTATATTTGTGCGGAAAATGAGGAGATGCTATTTTTTTGTTACCTATACAACATGATAAATTCTTGAGTTAGTTATCCAATTACCCTGATCCTTATTCCCGACGGCCACTCCAAATTCGCGCCCAAATCCTTGAGTAGAGAGTTCATCATCTCAGCAATTCTTCTCTTATGATGGTCGCTGACTTCTTGCAAGTGTGAGACCTCGGTCTCAAATGCCATCAACTTTTTCTGTGGATGAAATTAGGCGGAAAATATAAGACTTTCAGGTGTCAAAGAGTCAGGAATGCATTAAGCATTTTTTTATAGCCCCTTCTGTAGTGGGTCACCCTGTCCAAGGTTCTGTAACAGCGGCCACCTATAGACGAACAGGGTTACAATTGCTGGGAAGATATGATCTTTTTCTGTTTGACTTAGCCCTCCAAAGTTATTATACCCTGGGTTGAGTAGTGGGCTCTGTAACAGCGGCCACTTTATAGACGAACTGGGTTACAATTGCTGGGAAAGACATGATTTTTTTCCTGTTTCGGCTTAGCCCATAACAAGTTATTACACCCTGGGCTTGAGTGGTGGGCTCATTAATAGCGGCCACTTATTAGACGGACAGGGTTACAATTGCTGGGAAGATATGATCTTTTCCTGTTCGGCTTAGCCTACCCAAGTTATTATACCCTGGTTTGGGGGGTGGGTTCTGTAATAGCGGCACATATAGACGGATAGGGTTACAATTGCTGGGTAAGATTTGATCTTTTCCTGTTTGACTTAGCCTTACCCAAGTTATTACACCCTGGGTTTGAGCGGTGGGCATGGAAAAGCGAGGACGGACTCGCCGGGGCTCGAACAAGAGATCTTCAACCTGCGATGCCAACATGTTTAAAACCCAAAAAGCTTCTTTCAACAGCTTGCTTAGAATAGGAGAGTAGCATACTTTCTGCTAGTCCTGCAAAATAGCCTCACTTACAGTTTTTGTTGCCATTTCCTCAGACAATTTGATTGAGTTCTTTCGATTTATCATCGACACAGTTGAACTTTTCTGTCGTAATTCACGGCCAATTCTTCCAAAGCTTGTAAAACATCTTGAACTTCCTTCTTTTGCTGCGTCATTTTCACTCTGAAAAATCATAAATTAAGGGTCATTCATACATGATATTGCAAAAAAAGCATTCTAGTGTTGAAAATGTGTCATACAAATGTGTTAATTTATGTTATTTTGAAACTTCGCTGATTGAACATACTTTTTTTTGTTATTGGAATTCACTATGAGCAAGGCCAGAAATCAGTGACAAAAAGGAACCATGGATTAAGAGAGCCGGACTTGCCGGAACTGGAACCCGAGATCTTCAACATGCGATGCCAACATGTTTAACAACTAGGCCATCGCGCCCACATAAACTTGCTCGATAAAACAATTTTTTGGCAGCGCTGGAGGCCCAGTGTACACGCAATCATCTCTTTTAAAGGTTGATTAATTTTAGGACAAAACGGGTTTGTTGCATACTTAGTTTTGTTTTTTAAACTTTAGTTGAGGTTTTGTCCACTCGCTCGTCCATTCTTTATGTGTCAATCAACAAGTTGGATATGATTTTTCAATACTATTGTCACAGCGAGAAGGTCGAAATTAATCTATCTAATCAAAGTTGGATCAGAAGAAATACCAGTTCATCATTCAAGCATACTATGAGGGGAAAAACATAGAAATATTGAGCAATTTCAACAAAAGAAGGCTGTACTAGGAAAATATTGAACACGGAAAATGATCAATGGAAAATCTCTGATGATCGCAAAAAACAAAAAACAAGACAGCAAAAGATAAGGATATTATTCTACATAATAAAAGACTTCTTTTTCAAGCTTTTGCTAAAACAGAGTCTGGTTTATCAGCAATTATGTTTTTTTTTAACAAGAATAATAATTTATATTGATAGTGTGTTATTCATCAGGTGTGAAGAAAAGGGTGCAAAGAAATAGTCATCTATTACCCACAAAAGAATTGGCCTTTGAAAGACCAGATCCTACATTTGGGTATACAGAAAAGGGTACACATATCAAAACAAATAACGCTAATAATGTCAGACCTAAGCTAAGATATATTTCCATAATCAAAGCTGGTTCAGAAGAAATCTCAGTTCATAATTCAAGCATACAGAGAAGTTTATTAAAGAAAATGATACATTTACAAATCTCAAACAAACAACGTTAACATTGTCAAAAAACTAATCTAAGATATATTTCCCTGATCAAAGTTGGTTCACAAGAGAGATCTCAGTTCATCATTCAAGCATACAGAGAAGTTTATTAAAAAGAATGAAACATTTACAAAACCCATATAAATTAGGCTAATAATGTTAAACCTAATATAAGATATATTTATTTTTTATTTTGATTATCAAAGCTGGGTTCAGAAGAAATCTCAGTTCATCATTCAAGCATACAGAGAAGTTTATTAAAAAGAATGAAACATTTACAAAACCCATATAAATTAGGCTAATAACGGTTAAACCTAATATAAGATATATTTCGATTATCAAAGCTGGTTCAGAAGAGATCTCAGTTCATCATTCAAGCATACAGAGAAGTTTATTAAAAAGAATGAAACATTTACAAAAACCCATATAAATTAGGCTAATAACGTTAAACCTAATATAAGATATATTTCCCTGATCAAAGTTGGTTCAGAAGAGATCTCAGGTTCATCATTCAAAGCATACAGAGAAGTTTATTAAAGAGAATGAAACATTTACGAAAACCAAAACAAATTAGGCTAATAATGTCAGACTTAATCTAAGATATATTTCCATAATCAAAGACGGTTCACAAGGAGATCTCAGTTCATCATTCAAGCATACAGAGAAGTTTATTAAAGAGAATGAAACATTTACGAAACCCAAACAAATTAGGCTAATAATGTCAGACCTAATATAAGATATATTTCCATAATCAAAGCTGGTTCAGAAGAAACCTCAGTCATCATTCGAGCATACAGAGAAGTTTTTTAAAGAGAATGAAAACATTTACAAAACCCATACAAATTACGGTAGGCTAATAATAATCCAAACCTAATCTAAGAAATATTTCCATAATTAAAAGCTGGTTCAGAAGAGATCTCAGTTCATCATCCAAGCATACAGAGAAGTTTATTAAAGAGAATGAAACATTTACGAAACCCAAACAAATTAGGCTAATAATGTCAGACCTAATATAAGATATATTTCCATAATTAAAGCTGGTTTCAGAAGAGATCTCAGTTCATCATCCAAGCATACAGAGAAGTTTATTAAAGAGAATGAAACATTTACAAAAGCCAAACAAATTAGGCTAATAATGTCAACCTAATCTAAGATTTATTTCCACAATCAAAGCTGGTTCAGTAGAAATCCCCAGTTCATCATTCAAGCATACAGAGAAGTTTATTAAAAGAGAATGAAACATTGACCACAAAAATCTGCAAAAATGAAACAATATACCAACGAAGATTGCGTTATTGATGTTCACACATCCAAGCCAGTAAGGTTAGAAACGAGGCCTCAAAAAGGACCAACTAGGACAGCTAAAAGTCACTTCCTCAACAGGGTATTGTGGATTTTTAACTGGATAAGAATAAATTTATTACGATACTACGGTATCTAAAAATTATTTATCATGTGCACGTAAAAAAGGAGGGAAAAAATTAGCCTTGTATTCTAATAAAGTAATTTAGATTTCGATACAAATATATCCTCAAAACTTTGGCCCTGAAAGCTCATTTTCTTCGTTGAAGCAAGCAGATAAAGAAAATCCGTCGGAAGCTCTCAAAAATAACATACATTCCAATGATGATCAAGCTGGTTCAAAAGATGTCTCGGATATTTAACAAATCTCTATCAAATAATTCTAATCGGTGAAAAGTTCACGAAACAAATCCTAAGACACATTTTCATGATTAAAGCTGGTTCAAAAGAAATCTCAGTTCATAATTCAAGCATACAGAGAAGTTTTTTAAAGAGAATGAAACATTTACAAAACCCAAACAAATAATGCTAATAATCTTTAAACCTAATCTTAAGATATATTTTCATGACCGAAGCTGGTTCACAAGAGATTTCAGTTCATCATTCAAGCATACAGAGAAATTCATTTAAAGAGAATGAAACATTTACAGAACCCAAACAAGTAATGCTAATAATGTTAAACCTAATCTTAAGATATATTTTCATGACCGAAGCTGGTTTCACAAGAGATCTCATTTCATCATTCAAGCATACAGAGAAGTTTATTAAAGAGAGTGATACATTTTATACCATATATATACCATCAAAATTTTTTTATGTTCACTCCAAGCAAGCAGAACCGGAAACTCAAAGGCTGCACCTCAAAAATGCAAACTAAAAGCTAGCTAAAGGCTCCTCATAGACGAGGAAGCTAATATGAAATGTGGCATCAGAAACTGCACTCTGGGTGTAAAACCCCAAATAGAATCTCATCGTTTATAATCAAGTGAAGAGAATGGTATCTGCTCCGGACTTTCGCGAAGCCATCTATTACTTTTTTACAAAACTTTCAAATGTTCATATAAACTAATCTCTTTCGGGTAGCTAATTATACAAATTACAAGACAAGCATCACTTAGTCCAGATTGAGAAGAAAAACAGATCAAAAAGCTGAGAAGGAATCTTTCCCAGTTCAACATTCAAACATACACAATTGACGAGTTGAATTCTCACAGCTAAGATATGAAAAATCTTATCTAACAAGATATGAAAGACCTAAAAAAAAAGACTTAATCAACCCACAGATGGACTAGGGACTATTAAGGTACAAAATAGATAACTTGAAAATTAAATCTATTTTCTTAATATTCCATCAAAAACAAAAGCTAGTGAAAAATCGGGTTTCAGAAGTTGAAAAAAGAACACCCAGTTCACAATTCAAGCAAACCAGTATAGTATTATTACATCATCTCATTTTGGGGCTAAAATTATTGTCGGAGTCGGAGAGAAAAAAAATTTTCGGCAATGGCTCAAACATACACACCAGTGTAAGCTGCTGAGAAAAAATTATTAACAAAATATTTCGTTTCTGTGCTAAAAACCGTCGTTCGAAAGTTGGAGAGGAAGAAATTTCCAGTTCACCATCCAAACACACACAAACCAGTGGAGCAAAGACAACAATATTATCGAAACTGACTGCCCAGTTTGGGTTGTAACGATCTGGTTCAAAGTTTGGAAAGAGTTTAAAGTTACCATTCAACATGTTTTCAATTGAAATTCACTCCGAGCAATAAACTAATGATTAAAAAATAACAAAATAATAAAAATAAACTGACGGCCACTTAATCGCCGGGAGCTACTAAAAGATGTAGTAACAGCAACCCATGCACTGCACTCTAAACAGATAAACATCCCAAACATAACTGAGGGACAATAATGTGCAGTGGGTGGTATCTGCCCTGGGCGATGGTAGAACCATCTACCCTTTCTCATATACACAGTCTTGCACAGTTGAGACAATAATATTATCAAACAATGTATATCGTTCAAAAGTTTGGAAAGGAAAACGATTTCTTTTCTCTCAAAGATACATATATACTTTGGTCTCTACGATACCTATCTGAAAGTAGGAAAAGAAGAATTTCCAGTTCACAATCCAAACATACACAAACCACTAGAGCAAAGACAACAATAATTATCGAAAACTGACTGCCATTGGTTTGGGTTGTAACGGTCTGGTGCAAAAGTTGGAAAGAGTTTTAAAAATTCAGAGGTTCAAAAATTGGAGTTCAAAGTTCACCATTCAAACATACACAATCTCAAAACTGATATTCAGAAAGCAAATATTATCGAAAAAATATACTTTGTTCATAAGTTTTGAAAAAAAATGAATTTACCGTTCATCACTCAAAACATACATATGCATGTATGAATGAGACGCAAAAAAATATAGGAAAACTGCTTGTTTTGGGCAAAATTATTTTGTTTCAAAAATTGTCAAAAGAAGAATTACCAGCCCATTCCTAGAAGAGTATACACAAGAACATATTAGTAAAGACAATAATAATAAATATTATCAAAAACTGTTTTGGGCTCAAATCTTCGTTTTTTGAGGTGAGAAAAAAAATTCGCGTTTCACCAGTCAAACATATCACTAACTTGTGTGGTGAAGATGATTCCAACATTCGAACATAGAAGGAATAGATATATTATAATATTATAGAAACTATTGTTTTTAGGCAAAAATCATTGTCTGAAAGTTGGAGAAGAAGAATTCCCAGTTTCATCATTCAAACATACGTACTGGCATATAGCAGAGACAAATATAATTAACAAAAATAGTTTATTTTTCGCCTAAAATCTTCGTTTAAAAGTTGAAGAAGAATTTCCAGTTCACTGCTCTGACACATTCGCTACATCCCTTTTATAAAGTTTTCCAAACCCTGGCACCAAAGATATATCTCTGAAATGTGGCATTTCAAAATGTAGCCATTCAAATACACTAACGAACCACACACACACACACACACCTATTATCTTGTCATTCCTACATAGACATTTTCAAAACTAACCTCTTTGAATGTATGTGCTGCATAGATGCTCAATCTTTTTGTGTGTTTGAGATTTTAAATACATTTTTGGGGTTTTAAAGGCTGGTAGAAAAAAATGCAAACAAACCCCTGCTACAGATAGCTTGGCACCATGGCCTCTAATGTTTGCTTTTCAAAAATTACCCCCCCCCCCCCCAAAAAAAAAAACACACAAAGCAACTCAAAACACACCTGTAATCTTGTCATCTTCTTCCTGCACATTCTCATAATCTTCTCTGGTTCTGTGTAATGACTTCTTCTTGTTCGATCATCTGTTGTTTCAGTCTCTCAGCAAGTTGAGTAAGTTCGTTAATCTCATCATCCTAGAACCAAAGCGAAATAAATATGTAAAGTTGCAAATGGAAGATACCCACTTACTACTTCTTGATGACTATTCGTGTTTATTAAGTTTATCCCAGTGAAGGTACATGTGACTTCAAAATGTTTGTATATGTCAAGTGATCGAGACGAGCAGTAGGAGCCGGATTTGCATTCATGCACATTGCAGTGTAATTTCTAGAGCTATGTTATGCTAACTATAAATATAAGCAACAGAGGTTATTAATGAGAGGCCAACAGTAAATTCCCAGGCAATTCTTCACTATAAAATCCGTATGCAGATAAGAGAGGAGGCAGTAGAACTGGCAGATACAGCATGCACTTTAAAGGTCACGAACAACGAACAGAATTATCTCAAATGAAGTTCGACGTAGAATGTTAAAGCCAAGTAAATGAGCAAAACAGCATTAACAAAACAGCAAACAAACGAACAAACAACAAAACAACAAACATTAAATCTAACATGTGAGCTTAGTAGATAAAGATATAAAATACACGATTATACATGTTCCTATTTCGATCTAGTAAGCCAGGTAGTTAAACTGCCAAAATACAAAAGATGCTGAAAAACACAAGTAATGTCATTAAAAGTTAGCAAGCTAAAATGAGTATCAAAATTAGTCCTTTCTACAACCCATGCAAAATGATGTAAAATATAGATCCTCATGCTCTGCATTCCTCTGCAATATCCTGGGACAAAGATAAAAAAAAATACATGCAATTATTCCTCTACATGATAATTACAGATTAGATTACATGCAAATTGTATAAAATGATAAAATATAATGATTGGTGAGGCTGTCCAAAATATAGGATTGGATTCGGAATTCGTGAATTTATTAATTATTTAATTAATTTTTCCCAGAGAAATCAACACGGCTTCCTCCACCAACCATGGGCTCAATTATCTCAATTTCTAAAGACGTTTAAAAATACGCTTTGTCGACTGCATCCCACTAATCATCCTATGAACAGTTATTCAGATTCCTGTGGGGAAGATTTATATGTGAGAGGGGTTACTGCAACAGTGGTTTATGCAACCACTGGTTACGACTTGCTACACCAACCATAGCCAAGGAAAATCAGTAAACAATGGCAAAAAACATCAACCCTGACTTAGGACTAGCATCTGGACAAAATTTTGGGACAAAAAGTTAAATTGTTCGCGCTTTAAGGTTAAGTTGAGCTGTAATATAACTAAAATGTGTCACAGCTCGATAGCTTTGTCAGGCTCTCTGTGCCTTTTAGAACTTGTGATAAGCCATCAACATGATGCTATTATTCTTTTTTTTTTCATTGTTTTGTAGTCACTCTTTTTCTAGCGATTCACCCAGACCAAAAGTCCTTGTACTAGCTGCAATTTATAGATGGATAGATATAATTTTGTTGGAAAAAATATTGACCCTTTAAGACTACCCAAGTTATTACACCCACCCTGGGTTGAGCGATGGGCATGGATCAACGAGTCTGACTCACTGGAACTTGAAACCTGAGATATTCAATGTGTGATGCTAACATGACAACCACTGGGTCATTTATTGCACTTTTATACTTTTACACTGTTGATAAATAAACCAAACTAATGCTCTCTCACAGAACAGAAAAATGAAATTCTATCCTCTCTTGTAATAATAACAACTCTCAAAACTTGTCATCCAGCATTTTATATAGGTTCTGTTTGTCTTCATCATCCCAGGCTGTATTAGCAGGAACTTGCGGCAGCTGATGAAATAGACGTTGACGAGTTGTTGGGCGTCACAGTTAATGAACGAGGGTTCTGCTGGAAGAATGAAAAAACATTAGCATCATACTACACTTCGAGAAAGCGGTCGTTGTTGGAAAAGCATGAGACGTCTTCCATGTGGCCAAGATCACCCGTTATTCCAGCCCGGGTTCAGTGGTTGATAGAGTTTGGCAGCATTGACTATGCCAACAAGGTTAATCCTTAGTGGTGTGCAGGAGTGGTTTTACCAGTGCTACCCACTGCTGGTGGACACTAAATGCACTTTACAGATGTGCCAAGTTAGGATTCCTTCACGAGATTATGCCATAAAAGTAACCAACTATCGGCCACTCAAGAGCAAAAAAAGCTACTAAAAGATGTAGTGCAGCTATTGCATTCTGAACAAAAAACATCCCAAATGGAACTGAACCGTCATGGTAAAGTGCAGTGGGTGGTATCTGTCCCGGGCAACGGAAAAAACCAACTAACCCCTTCTCTCGAAATCCTAATGAAAATCCATATTGAAAAGGTTATATTACGGGATTAATTGAAAATACCCAGATAAATATTTTTCAAACCTCTGGAACATGGTCTCCGCTTTCTTTACCAACATCGTTAGTAATCGCAGCGGCAACTGCAGCAGGTGTAAGGTGGAGGAGGGGCTTTGTTATTTTCTTCCAATGCTCCTCGGACTTCCTTTGGTTTGACTTGCTCGAGTTCCGGGACAGCTTCGCCTGTGATAATATAATGAATAGCTTGAGAATCGCTTAAGTGATACGGGGTTTTTCCGTTAAGTACAAGGATAGACGTAGAAGTAGGAGGATGTCAGTTTTTTTTGCAATTTGTACGTTAGAGAACGAGACGATTTATTTTTATTTACTTTTGATTTACCCTTGCGTATTACGCAAGCGCAATGCTCTGCCTGCATTTCCTTACGTTTCCCAATGACAATAGATCGGTTTTGCTATGAAAGCTAACGAAAAGTGCTCGTTGCGTGCGTTTGTGCTTCGTAGGCTTGGGAAAACGCTTAAACACAAAGCAATGCAGGCGTATATTCCTGTTTTTTACTTTGTTACTCAAAACCTAATGCAACGCATTGGAAAGACAACTTCACGTATACTGTGGCCTTCAAAGATTAAAATGTTTTTTTTTAGAGTCTGGTAGTAATCAAACTGTACAAAAAGATTTAAAATCATCAATACTGCTATGAAAGATGATTTTAAAGTTTTTTCTCGTCCATCCCAAAGGAAATGACACGCACAAAGAAAACCAAAATCCTGGCACCCTGTATTCAGAATGAAATGAAAGCAAAAGGGTAGCGAATTGAACTTCTTCATCAATTAAGGAGACCCCTTGAAATGTGTGATTACAGAAAAGGTCATTGGGAAAGTTGGATAAAAATATCATTTTCATCTTTGAAGGGAGTCGAGTGTACAAAGCAAGCAAGTAGTGAAGATCTACACCCCTATCAATCAATCAATATTTTATTTCGTTGTTTGGTAAAAAAATACAACACAACGGGAGAAAATAATGTTCATGAAGAAAATTAGAAAAACAGAACGGAATTGTGTTGGACTATCATTGAAATAGACTGGTGGCGCGAAAGACTAATTCCAGTCATCGAGCAGCATTCCCAAGATCATCATAACGAAGATAAAACCGCAGAAAATCACTGACAATGCTATGTAATAGCAGTGTTTTATGTTTTTGAAGCCTTTGAATTGTTTCAAAAAGTTATCTGTATCAATACTTATTCTATATTCAATTTAACGAAAAATGACCTGAAGACTCGTCAGATGAAAGGAAGGCTCTAAGACTCTGGGACAAGGGTGACTAAAGATTACAACTAAATACCTGAAAAACATGTAAGCTTTGATTATTCCAGCAAGAAAATACACAAACCTCCCCGCCATCTAAGTAACTCCTTTTCCATGTGAGCAATAACATGAGTGAGATGTTTGTTCTTATCCCTCTCCTTTTCATATTTTTTACGCCATTGTTCGTTCGGCCGTCAATTCTACGTTGGCTTGTACTGAGTTCTTGATAGTCTTTTGCTCTGAAGTAGAAAAAGCAAATAATATTATTGGAATTCAGTGATTCAAGATTATCTGCCTCTATAGAGCTGGGCGGCATATATCGGTAGGATGGTAAAATACCGATATTTAGTTTTCCAAATTATCGTATCGCGTTAAAATTTCGCAATGTTGGTTTTGCCCATGATATCGGCATTTCGTGACATACCACCTAAAATGGTTGCAAGTTGATGCATTTATAACGTCAAGTAACGAGAAAAAACAGGTCTTTAGGCCGCTTACAACTGCCTGCATGCAGAGTTATACACATGGTTTTTAAACCAGGCCCCACACATCAGGTGACTTCTTACAATGAGCAGAAAATGGTAATGGTGCCACCCTATCTGCCTCACTGTTGGACAATATCGTTATGTCTAGATTTTTGAAATATTCAATTTATTAAAAAAAAACCTCACACAAAAAGTACGATTGCTCAACAATCTTGTTACTGTATATCACACTGTTTTTTTACTTGATTTTTTTACATCCAAAATGGGGGGAACGTATAATGAGAGGGTGTGAAAATTAAGGAAAAAAATTTAAAACCGACTTTTTCACCATATTTCCACAGGGTCGCTTACCCATGCCCACCACTCAACCCCAGGGTGTAAATAACTTAGTTATGCTAAGCCGAACAGGAAAAAAAAACATATCTTTCCAGCAATCGTAACCCCTGCCCGTTTATAAGTGGCCGCTATTACAGGGCCTTGGACAGGATCTTTCCAGCAATTGTAACCCTGTCCGTCTATAAGTAGCTGCTGTTACTGGGCCTTGGACAGGGTGATCCATTCTAAGAAGTGGCTATAAAAAAAAATATACTATCCTACTGGCTACAACACTCAAAAAGCAGATCAATTAATTTATCATTAAATATCAACTTTCCTCCACTGAACCACTGTATTTCACCCATCTCGCATCAAACAGTAGAATGGATTTAGTTTCAGTCTCTTTACTACTTGTGGGAGAGCAGCAAATAAAAAAGATCAGCAGATTTTTTCTATTTTGTTTTTTCATTGAAATTCACTCTGAGCAAGTCCGGAAGCAGAGCCTAAAAGGAACCAACTAACGGCACTTAATAGCAAAGAGCTACTGAAAGATGTAGCACCAGCAACTGCACCTCTAAGCGGAAAAAACATTCCAAACGGAACTGAACCGCCATGGTAGAGTGCAGTGAGTGGTATCTGCCCAGGGCGATCAACCATCTACCACATCTTTGCTTCCTTTTAGCCGCCTCTTACGACACGCAGGAAATAATGCTTAGGACTGTAAAGCCCAAATCTACGGGGCAAAAATTGACATAAATCTCAATTTTTCTCTCTAATAACGATCCTTTTAACTCACCTCACGCCAAAACAGTAGAGTTGACTTTGTTTCTGCTTCGTTATAAACTCGCAGGAGAGCAGCAAATAAAAATGGTTGTTCGAAGACAATTTCCTCCCAAACTGTCTTGTAAAATACGAGTCATCTTACTGTCCACGGTATGGAATGTGGGTTTTCTAGATGAAAGAAGAAAATTACCACGGTATACAGTAACTGCGGGATTTTAGAGTTGAATGGGCTCTATAAGTCAAAGAACGGTATTAGCCACTGCACTTAAATATTTTAGTGCGCGCGATGGCCCAGTGGTTAAACATGTTGGCATCGCAGGTTGAAGATCTCGGGGTTCGAGTCCAGGCGAGTCCGGCTCGCTTATCCATACCCACCACTCAACCCAGGGTGTAATAACTCGGGTAAGCTAAGCCGAACAGGAAAGGAACATATCTTTGCAGGAATTGTAACCCTGTCCATCTATAAGTGGGCCACTGTTACAGGGCCTAGGGCAGGGTGATCCCACTCTAAGATGTGGCTGTAAAAAAAATAAAAAAATATAGCGACTCACGACTCAGTTCTGTATGGGTTTTGTCAATTCAAATTTCATGGATAACTGCTCTTTGTATGTCAAACGCTTATTAATTGGTTTGCTGGTTCAAACCTTGCCCATGTACAATGACTGCCATCAAGGAGAAAGGAATTATTTTCATGATTTTTTACTAATTGATTAAAAAACATGAGTTTTTTTTAAAATGTCTTAAAAGTCTTATCTTCATAGTTAAGTATGAGGCCTCAGATGGGTCTTATCGACGCGGTTCATCTGTGGCACATACTTAACGAAAGAATTTTTTATATTTAATTTCCCCAATGGTAATCATTTTGAAATCTAGGATAAGATAGGATATCATTTTTATCCTGCGGGAGAGGAAAGCCAAGAATACAGCTTAACCATATGGCGAACCGCGACCCCCTCATCTTACCAGTATCTTACCAGTTCCGAATCGGAGTGAAGGTTTTTTGGATTATCGTATTTCTCAGTTTTTCCTGTGCATGGACCTGATTGCTGGAGAAAGCTGTGAGCAGCGCTTACGTTAACCATCGTGCACCAGTGAAACGTCCATCAGACCTCTCGCATATAATCACCATCCCTCACAGGATTCGAACCTGCGTCATTACGCTCAGAGATGAGTAGCTCGAAGTGCGTATTTCCAACGCTTTAACCGATTCAGCTAACCGGAGCCAACCCCACATTCCGGCACCTCTTCTTGTCTTATTTTCAGTTAGGAATACTAAAATTGTGATTCCGAGATGACCTGACACAAAATTTTGAAAAAAAAAATACTTTGGCATTTACCTTTCCATCAGCTAATGCAGAAATTACATTCCCAAGCGCAGACAACGATTTATTAATATTTTTCGCTTCATCAAGAAGGGTTCCCTCAGCTCCCGTCTTGCCGACCTGGAATAAAAATATTATCATGCAAATATTGAAAAACGAGATAAATATAAGAGAAAAAATATTTTTTTCAGGAAAATGGTAATCTAACAGGTATAGATAGCCCTGATCGATATAGACTTTTCTGAGTACTATATTATTATATGCATTCATATCCTGCGAGGGAGGAAAGCCGAGAAGACAGTGTTATTCATGTGGCAGGTTTCAATAACCCACTTCTATACAAATTTTTATTTGAACAAATGTCAGCGGAAGAAACCATAACCAGCGATCACCAGAACCTCTACGCACAGGTGAGGCATTGCATTGAGCCTCTCATAAATAATAAACCCCCCCCCCTCCCTCATGGAATTCCGAACCCGCATCAGGAAGATCAGAGATGCATAGCTGGAAGCATACTGCTACACTTCTTCTCCAATTAAGCGAACCAGGGACCTGGCTCACCAGTATATTAACACCAATATCTCAATATATTAACAACTGATAATTGTTAAAATTGGGCGCACTGAAGGGAAGGTTTTGGATTCATGAGGGGGGCAAAGAAATGCAATATCCATTGATTGAATTGGTAATAGATACGGTTTATTTCAACACCTATGTCCATCCAAAAAAAAAATCAATGATACAAATAGATACCGGGTTGGTAGATATAGTTTTTTTCCATCACCCAGGGCAGATACCAACGCACTGTACTTAACCATGTCGGCTCAATTCCATTCGGGATGTTTCCCGTTTAGAGTGCAGTTGCTGGGTACCCCCCCCCCCCCACATCTTCTATTATTAGCTCTTCTATACTCTTGTGTACTGTTTGTGGCCTTGGTCGAGCGAATTTCATGAAAAAAAAAAAAAAAAATAATATATTACAGAGAACTATGCCACAATTACCTTCTCGCTTCCAGCCAAATCCACCAGATATAACTTTCCCGTCAGCTTAGTTTCAGTAACTGTGTTCTCGATTGTTTTTACATTGATTAGAAATATTGAATGACTTCTGGAACTGTGTTCATTCATGTCTGAAATAATTAATTATGATGTTACAGACTGACACAATGCCAGCTAATCTGCTGAAAAAAAATCAGAAAAAAATAAGTAAATTGGCAATATTTCATGATACGCTTGTGGCTAGAAGATAAAATGTCTCACATCAACCAGGACAGATACCACTCACTGCACTTGACCCTAAGCGGTTCAGTTTCATTTGGGGATAGTCTCCCCTTAGAGAGTAGTTGTTGGTATTATATCTTGTAATAGCTCTTTGCAAAGTGGCCGTTAGATGATTCCTTTTGTACACTACTTCGGGCCCTTGTTCTGAGTCGAATTTCAATAAAATAAAAAATGTCCGAACATATGTCAACTGATGGAATGCGTGTGATCAATATCGAGTGGAGACAAAATCAAATCCTGATTGGGCACTCCGATCAAGAGATAAATTCAGTCAAAAAAATGTTACGGTATGAATAAAGCCAAACCAAGATCGCCAGGCCACTCACTAGTAACAGCAACGTGTCTTGTTGATTTCCCTTCATCAATTGTCTCCATAACTTCTTCCGGCGATGCTACGAATCTCTCTGTACATCCCTTGACGTATGGAACCCTATTCTTGTCTTCGTGAACCGATAGATGAGTTTTTGAGATGCTTGAATTGATGGAAATAAGATTATATTCATCCTCTGGGTAAGGGAAGCCAAGACTAAAGTTTAATCAACTATGGTGAACCACGGACTCTTGTGCAGATACCAGTACTTGTACTTATCAAAAACTTCAACCTTTAATATAAATCTCTGCATTTGCATTTTTTGCATCTGTATTTGCATTTTTTTTTATAAAACATAGCCATGACCAATAGTTGGTTAGAATTTCTCATTGCCACTTCTTGGAGTGGATCACCATGACCAAGGCACCAAGACCAAAAAATGCGTCTATTTGCCTAAACGAATACTTTTTAAATACCCATGTTGATATTCAAAATCACCTGAAAAAACCGAATCAAACAATTTATGATTCTTACCTCTGCCATGTTTTGCTATCATTAAAATTAAGCATTGCAAGACTATTTTGAAAAACATACAAAGCAAAACCAAAAACATCAAAGACAAAGCTATTCCCAATAATTGTATCCCTCATCTCAAACTCAAACTTATTTTAGAACTGACAACATTTTCTAAAACCAACCTCTCTTCAGAACAAAACTCAAATACTACCAGGTACTATACATACAGGTTCTCACATGTCAAATGATTTGTCTTCAAAATCAGAAATTATTTTATCAAGCATGAGCCACAGATGGATCGCGCCTTAGCGGCACGATCCATCAGTGACTCATACTTGATAAAAACATGTCCGACAATAATTTTTTTTGATTGGGTTAATTAAAGCGATTAAGCGTAAATACTAATTAATAGAGAACCTATTATTTTTAAGCTAGGAGCATGTGATGGATAATAGGATTAAACAAACAAACAGAGAGATAAATTCGATGGGAGCTGATTCATTTATCCACAAAAATTTTTGAATGAGCCAGAATGAGATTCATGAGCCAGAATGAGAGGCT
Organism: Styela plicata; assembly: GCA_963675895.2. NCBI lineage: Eukaryota > Metazoa > Chordata > Ascidiacea > Stolidobranchia > Styelidae > Styela > Styela plicata. Next base: position 19,623,935 of record OZ023152.1, read on the forward strand.
GTGGGTAGAGGAACCTTGGTCAGGGTGATCCACTCCAAGAAGTGGGCTATGAAAAAAAGAATGCTATTCAGATATAAGGTTGGGAAGGGCAATTCACAGAATCCTTTACTGTTCCGGAATATAGTTTTATATACCCTGTAGGTACAGGCTTTAGAATAGTGCTAACATATTTCCTGAGTGTCCTAAGAGGTGACTAAAAGTAAGCCAATAAATGGTAGTTGGTTTTATCACCACTCAGGGCAGATACCAATCACTGGACTTCACCCATGGCGGGTTCCCGTTCCATTTGGGATGTTTTCCGTTTAGAGTTTAGATTTTTATTTAAAATCCATTCCGAGCAAGGTACTGTAAGATGTATTCAGATATTTGATTTTGGCAACCTCTAGTGATGGGATCAACAACATCTATTTACTATTCCTTCTAAATATGTCTTACAAAACATAGGAAATAAAAGAAGACAATTCAGAACCCCAGTATATGGCAGTATATATTTGATAGGGCGCGATGGCCTAGTGGTTAAACATGTTGGCATTGCAGGGTTGAAAATTCTTGGGTTCGCGTCCGGCTCGCTTATCCATGCCCACCACTCAACCCAGGGTGTAATAACTAGGGGAGGCTAAGCCAAACAGGAAAAGATCATATCTGTCCAGTTATTGTAACTCTGCCCGCCTATTTAATGCCCGCTGCTACAGGGGCTTGGACAGGGTGATCCACTCTAAGAAGTGGCTATAAAAAAGAATATGACTATGAAGTACAACAAAGCAATTTTCTCACCATCCAAAAGATCTCTGATTTTATCCAGATAAATTTCGAAATAAGAAACTTTTATATGAAATTCCAAGTTTTTCGTCCCATCGTAATAAATATGATTGAATATATCATCTACGATTCGAGGAAATGATCCCTTGTAGGTTATTGTCATGAAGAATTCCCTGAAAGATTGATATTATATGATCAGGGATGCCCCTTTAAACCATAAAAAGCATTATGAATATATTTCAAACTTATCTATATAGCTCTATCAGATCCCGAACCCCCCCCCCCCCCTATGGCAGAGAGGGATTTCTTGCTTGAGCAAAGTGAAACAAAGAATCACGTCCATGCACAGAAAAACTTTGTAAAACGGCTATTCCATCCCACCAATTTTTCTATTCCGATCTTTCCATTGAAATTAAAATCAGCGGAGATGAAACAGTCTTTTTGTGAAAGATTCACCATAAAATTAGACTCCTTCGTAAATAATTTTTCCTTCTTCTTTATCAGAATACACTCAGAGCAAGGTTGCAAGAGAATTTTAGTTTCCCAAAATCACTAGTGTGCAAAGAGCTACATCCCCCCCCCCCCCCCCCCCCCCCCCCCCAGAGTAAAAATGAGAGTAAGGAATATTTCTTCTTTCAAAAATACTTTTTAAATCTACTGTTACCTGCCACTCTACAATGTGGGCTCAACGTGAAAAAATTTTAAATTTTACTATTTTCTCAAACTGTTTTGCCTGTAACATACCAGAAAGAATTTTTTTTTGGAATTTTTTTTTTGAAGAGCATTTACGGTAATCATTTTCTACACGAGTCGAGTAGTTAAGATTTTTCCCACTTTGGGTGCGAACAGATAAATTTGGTCGAGTTTTAAGACAAATTCGAACAAAAAAAAATTGAGTCTTATGAAGGGATGGTCAAAAACTTTTTTACTATTTCAAAAAACTTTCCGAAATTAATTTTGAATAAGAAATGTCGAATACATTCCGAATTAAGACATGTTTTTGGTGAGAAAGTGCATTACGACTATTTTAAGATAAAACAACAATTAAAGAATCTAAAAATATATTAATGAAATTCAAATTTTAAATGAGTGGATCAATTTTAAATAAGTGCATTAATTTGAAGAGCAAAATTGGAATCACCAGCTTAATATCCATCTGGATTTACACAATAAATCTAATATATTTTTGAAAGCAATTATTCTGAAATATATCTAAGGTTGAGAAATTTTTTCGATTACTATACCCGGATAATTTCAATTCGATTCTATTTTGAATATTCGTTTTGGACATCTCTGGTTCTATGATGATTTTGGATAAAAATAAAAAAACTTTGGGTAAAAAAAATCCTTTCATACCTCCATAGTATGTGTCTTTTCCACTTGATGTTTGTCCATACCGCGAATATCGTTCCATTGTATCCTTCGAGAACATCTGAAATAGAAGTAATAACGTGTAGGAAATGTGTTGTTTTTTAATATCGCTTAAATTCATTCTTAAGGAAGCTTAGAAGCAGTGAGAACGGCCACTCAATAGCAATGAGCTACTAAAAAAGATGTAATACCACCAACTGCACTCTAAAACTGAAAACATCCCAAATGGAACTATACCGTCATGGTAGAGTGCAGTGAGTGGTATCTGCCCCTGCGATATAGTAAAGCCACTTCTTTGTTCCTTTTAGTAGTCTCTTTACGACACGCAGGAAATATGATAGGACTATTCTGAAGCCTGTACCTACAGGGTTTTTTAAAATAGAAATATATACGAATCTAATCCGTTATGATTATTAATATTTGAAAATAAATATATTTAATAATTGACAATCAAATTTCTAAGACATATGGGAATACTGTAAGAATCGCCAAAAGTTTTGCTGAATAAATAGGTTTCAAAACAATAAAGACATGTGAAAAAAGTGTTTTGATGATTCAAAAAAGGTTTGGCAAAGATAAGCTCATGCTGAAAAAGAAAATTTTTCAACCTATCTGGAAATGATGTATTGGCATCTATATATATTCCATGCATGCTGACACAAAGATGGGTTCGTTGCTGCTAAGACCCACCCAATGAGCAATGCTCCAAATAAAAAAATATACTAGAGAGACGCCTAATGAATTTCACTTGAATGCTGAAATGGAAATTGTGAAATGCACACAATTTTTAAGTGTTTGGTCGAAACCAAACTCCTGAAGAAAATGACAAGTACAGTGTTTTTCTTTCCACCCTGGTCTAAACCAATTTCGAAAACATAAAAAGTTCTAGTTGATTTGATGACAGATAAAAAAAATATCAGATTTTGCATATTCAATGCTTGAGGATTCAAGATATCAAGAGTGTTTTGGCAGTAAAAGCTGTGAGAATATAATAAAAAAAAACTCCAAATGCAGAGATAAAATATATTTTGTCGACCTATTTCAAACAGACATAAAAATGTTTTTTTTAATTGATTTATTGACAAATAGAAATGTGTCGGTTATATATTGCATGCATACTGCATTATAGAAACGCAGGTGTCTCAATTTTTTTTATTTCCTCTCCAAAGCCTTAAAAAGTTATAAATATTTCAAAGACCCTAACCCTGTAGGAAAAAAAACGTATATTGCCAAGCTCGAGCCACAGATATGCCATACATATTAATTACTATTTACGATTGGCCCATGTTTAAACAAACACTCGACTGACTGACGAAGTTTTTCTCCCTTATATATATGCAGTACATAAATAATTTAGATTGTTCTCTCACAATAACATCAACTATGATGTCACTATTGATCAATTGAAATTTGCTTGGAAGATTATTTTTGGTTTATTTGAAGTTCAAATTTTCTTCATTTGGTGAGATATTACACTTTGCAAAAGTGTGGGCCTATCATAAAGCAAGTAGATAACTGAAGATACAAATAGGCACTTATTATAAAATTCTTTAAGCAAAGTAACTATTCAAACATTAACAATTATTTCGTTCGTTAAGTGTTCTGGTAATTACTTTTATAAAAATATATTGCTCATCCTATGATGGTAAGCCCCAATCACACAATAAGAGATGGTCAAAATCCAATTTTTTCGAATTCAGAATCGTATAATTTTTACTATTTGAATCAAAATAGTAAAATAAACAAAACACATACTTCCAGAGATATGGTTAAATAGACCAAAAAAAAACATAAATATATTTTTTGATTCTGAAATAAAGAATAAAATTAAATATTCAATGATTTCTCAAAACACGAACCAAATCAAATATTTTGGAAAACTGAATCAAATTCAAGTTCCTTTTACACCCTAGTGTTCCCTTCAACAAATCCTCACCAACAAGAATCTAAAGTGAACACTTATTTAAAAAGTAATTTTGATATCAATATCCAGTTGCCTCAAAGTCAGGTGATTGAATATAGAATTTTATTATAGTCAAGCATAAGCCGTAGATGGACCATGGCTGGAAGCCATGGTCCATCCTGTGGCTCATTCTTGGTGTAAACAAATACCATAATTGGCTATGTTAAGTCTTCAGGGACAGAAAATTCTAGTTTTGTCCGTTGACTATAATTATTTCATAACCGGTAATGAAATTAATAAATCCAGTTAGAGCTGGGGCGGCATGGGTCATATTTTGTACCGGCATACCGTGCCAAATCACCAGTGTTGCCTGCATGTTAATATCATGCCATTTTCCACTATAAAAAAAGCATCGTAATGTACTGGTTTAAAGTGTCTAGTGAGGCCCGGGCCTAACTAAAAAATCAGAAGCATATTAGGTATCTCTTTGAATTTGGGTGGATTGTTACTGCAAAAGCTCAAATTTGAGGCAAATAAGCTTACTGTTACTTTGACCGTGACATGAATCATTTGAGGTGTATGCCACAAAATCCTGTTGTCACAGCGCAAATCGGCATTACGAATATAAACACGATACGGTATTTTCGGAAAATTCATAACCGGTATTCACCATCATGCCGCCCAGCTCTAAATACAGTTTATTTTAATAGCTATTTCTTGGAGTAGATTAAGGCTCTCGTACTCGCGCGCACGTCACTTATAGACGGCCAGGGTTAGAATTGCTGGAAAGATATCATCTTTTCCTGTTTGGCTTAGCCTAGTCATGTTTATTACACCCTGGGTAGTGGGCACAGAGTAACGCGCCGGACTCTAACCAGATATCTTCAACCTGCGATGGCAACATGTCTAATTATTTAATTAGAGCCCAGGCAAAATTCTAAACTCACTCCATAAAATACTTAACATTATATATAAATAGGTCATGAAAACCAAGTAATAAATATCTCGATCTTGCTGCGCAAATAAAAAAGTCAGAATATTTCTCTAAAGAATACATCTATTTTGACTACAATCTTGATAGGGTTATAGCACCTACACCATAAATCAGCGAGTAAACAAACGTTTGAGGGCAAAAAGCACATTTTCGCAATGGTATATAGCTGCTTTCGCATAAAAATATGTAAGTTTATTGAGACATTTCAGGCGATTTCGACTAAAAGTAAGTTATGGCGTCCAGAAACAACAAAATTGGAAATACGCTGCTGAACCATAAAAATGAATCACATGAATTCAATCATAATGGTCGCTTATTTCTGTGTAGCCTAATGTAAATGCTTACGCGAAAGCTTGTTGTGCGTGGATTCACAAATAGAATATCCTGTTTAATTGTTCACAAACGACGTGAATAAGCAACGAATACTTTAGCGAATCAATGTAACCAACTTACATCCAGAGGTGGGCAGTTAATCGATATCACTTGGAATTCGAATTTTCTGATTCAAATAATTTTTTTCGAATCGTATCAAATCAATACAATCCCTCTATGCCTAAATAACAATATAATCACATTATTGCTATTACAACTTGTCTCCATTGTGAAATTTTTCAATTCACACTCATACCTCCCCCACTGTCTAAAAAGGAATAATTTTCATGTTTTAACGACAAAAATGTAATCGATTTTGGTCAAATTTGGACGCCAAAATGATTGCATTTTGTCCGTTGAAAATGAAAAAATTTTAGTTTGTTTTACTAGTTTTATTTGTTTCTTATTGAACCGGAATTCACGATTGATTCGAATAAATTGTAGCTTCGCCAAATCGGATTAGAGTCACTGAATCGAAAATGCCACAGCTCTAAATCATCATCCCAATCAAAACAACGCTAATGGGCACAGGATGGAAGTACATTACTGGCAGCCTGCTGGTTGAAGCCTAAAAATTTTTATGCTTTATGCCCTCCAGATTTTAAGAACAATAGGGCATTATGACATCCATTGTGATGATGCCCCTATAGCTAAGACATTCAAAAACAAACATTTATTGTGTGGGATATTCTCAACAAAAAAAATTTTGAAAAACTCTTAGCATGTGGTACCGATACTGGTTATAAAAAAAAACTCTTTATTCCCATCGAATTTGCAAAAGACATTAGAGTATCCGTACACAACATTGCTTTTTTAATTATAATGGCATACTGGCTCCCCAACTTTGTCAGATTCTTTACCGGCATCTCACGCCAATTTTTCTATTTTTCAAGAAAATGCTATGTTATTATGTCGTTTCAAACACTTGTATATGACACAAAGCTTTATTTTGTAGAATACCATTCACACGATATTAACAAATTATGTTGGGAATGTCAGCCCAACGCTATATTGATAATAAACTCATTTTTTGATAATTTTGAAAAGTGGGACTGATCAAGAATATTTGCCAAAATATTTATATCACAAATTCCATCTAGTGCAGTAATTTAAACTAAGTACGTTTACCAGCACAGACTTCTGGTCGTTTGATAAAAGGCAATTTAGAAACAGATATTCTGCCGTTTTGATCCGTTTGTAGAAATGAAACATCCATTTAAGGTATAACAGCCACTATTTAGGAATCGCTCAAATTTCCAATAAGTGACACAGCCTTTAACAAGGAAATTAAAGAAGTTTGTTAGCACTCTTGAACGTAAGAAAAATCAACTAACAATGTTGGATAATCCAAATCGAGGATCTCTCGCAAAGACAGAAAGTAGCAATATACATAACATGTTGGACGTAATACGTAGAACTGTCAGACGGACTATAATACAGAGGGCAGGGTGATGGATCATGTTATTTCTTCAGGTGTCCAAAACGTTCATGTCATTTTCCCCTCAGGTGAATTGCAATCTTCCAAAATCTTCAACATTGTTTAAGTTATCAATCAAAAATTTTTTAGTTTGTTCATTATCAGATACTCAAAAGACAGTTAAATGTTTTGGCTAATATTATTACATTATTACATTTGGCCCCCCAATAATATTAAACATTGGGCATCTTGCTAAATTTTTCTTCTGATTGGAGCCCATTATTATTTGCTGTCTATTCCAATAGCAAGTATTGTTGATCTTTTATGATACAGCTTTAGTAACACCCAGAGGCTCGAAAAAAAGACATGTTTACCATTCTAGCAAGAGTTACATCGTGACATATTGGTCATTTTGCTAAATTTCTTTCACATGAAACCCATAGAAGTAGCAGAAGAAATTCAAAAAAACTAAAAAACTTGATTCTCACTATTTAACAAACAACACCAGTCTCAAAGATTCCCTAATATACTTATTCCTAAAGGAGTGTCCACAAAACGGTCATATTTTTTCTATTTCGAATAACATCATGAAAAAAAAAATTATTTCAAATAATAATATATAGCGAACACATACATCCTAAATTTCAGGTTTATTTTTTTGCATTTTGATGAAAAAAAGACATTGTGTACAAATATCGATGAGAGAAAAATAAAATTATTCATTAAAAGCTAGCAAAACCTGGGGTATAGTACACTAACCTTTTATTGTGTATTCTGAAACTGCCTCTCTGGTTCTATTCATCCGAATGTATTTCTATATATTCGATTCGTTAGGACATCTATGACAAACGGGACACACCACACACAGACCCCATCCCCCGCCCACTCTAACTTAATTAACCAGAATCTTTACCAAAAATCAAAAAAAATTAGTCTGGGAGCCAGAAACCAAACAATGTTTGTCTATCATGTGTTCAAGACAAGTAAGAAAATTAGGCGTGGTAAACACCCAATGAAGCATGTGGCTAGTTTATGCAGAATACCCCAATTTCCCCAAAAATAATGGTTGGAGCTGTTCAAAATAATCAATTTCATGCTTCACCAAATTCATAAATTAATCGACTCATGTGTCTTGTCTGCTATTTCAAAAATGTAGTCAAATTGTTGGAATAAAAGAAGAGCTCCTGGAAAAAATTATGTTGCAAAATACAAAAATGATGATAGAAAACCTAATTTTGGTGTGTTGTCCAGAACCCTAAGACTTGTCAGAATTGTCAGTTACTTTTCAGGACACGCACACGAAGGGGAACTGACGAAAGAAAAATAAAAAAAAAAAAAAGATTTTTGTGAGTATGTGTCACTGAAGGATCGCCGTCGGGAAGAAGCTGATGAAGAAGTGCTTGTCCATTCTGTCACAATGTTTTATTGATATTTGGAATATAGAAAAATTAAATCCAAAAAACAGTTACTGTTTTCCCAATTCACATATTGATTTATTCCAGTTAAACTTTTGTTGTTATCCTTAAAGCGCAACAAAAAATACTTTGGTGTGAAGATTACAAAAGAAAGAAGAAATAAAGGTAAACATGTTCCACTATAAATATAGCGTAATCAAGAATTAATATCAAAGAAAAAGAAAAATGATAAATAAACCCTCTGGTAGTGGAGACGGGAGCCAACTGGCGGAATGTCTACTTCTCAGACACTTGATGCATTTGGGCCGCGATCAGAAGAAAAAATTAGCTAATTAGAGATATATTTGGAACTCAGAAAATTGAAATGTCTCTTTGTTGAGGTGTCTGGTGGCAAATTGAATATGTAGAGAAAAATATTCAAACATATTAATATGCTGATGCAAGAGCAGCAAGTGTTGATTGGTCGCTCAAAGTCATTTTGTTTTTGTCAGTATGGGGAAGAACATTTCAGACACCAAATAAAATATTCTAATATACATTAGTATTGTGCCAATTATCATAGTACAAAATATCCTGAATAATGTTCTGTCATTTTCTTAGCGATGAAGAAGGACAAGCTTCATAAAATCATCAACCCACTGTTATGAAATAGCGTATAAGTATTATATGATGAGTATTATTTAAACCTTTTTTTTTTTACAGTTCGGGATCTGCTAGCAGGACTACTTGTAAAGGACCCATATTTTAATTTTTTTTTAAACCAAAGTATATACTAAATGAAATGTTGGCCTTTGTGCCTTAGTTTTCCGATTGGAATCAATTTTTTCCGGATGTTTTTTACAGAATAGAAGATGCTAAGCTGTCAGAGCCAGTCTGACGTTTTATCTTCTAGTGCAGATTTTGATATCAAGAATTTTGTAAGGGTGATGTTAATAACCTGTTATGAAGCGACTCCTCCATGTTTAAAGGTTCTGTTCATTGAAGGACAAAAATAGGGTTTCATAAAATAAGTTGCGGAATGGAATTAATGTGAACACATTTTATATATGAGTACATATATCAAGTCAATTCTCCTTTGTGATGAAGAAGCAATTTTACTTTGGTTGTATGGTAGTTGTGGTTCAATACTAACATTCTTGATAAGCTACTTGGCGATTAAGGCCAAAAAGAAATTGAAAATCGATGCATTGTTGAAATTTCGAAATGATTCGTTAATATTTACTGCAAAGCCAAGCCCGCACTGCCTCCTTTCAAGTAAACATGCGCTTTTATGGAGTTAGTATGGCAAGATGTTGTTTGGTAATGGATCATCAAATTATAGTTACCGGGAGGGAGGAATCGGTATATTTTTAAAGTTGTCAAACCACCCCACAACCAACAACACCACCCAAAAATTTGCCTTTATAGTACTGTGCTCAGGTGGGTAATGGAAATCTGTCCATGTACTATCACGCTTCTTTAATGCCCATTATTTACCACAATAATTCCAATCCTTAATCCTTAAATATGGGTGATAACTTCTAGTACACCCACCCCTTTTTACCACCCAACTTACTTCACCTCCCATGGCATCCCCTCAAAAACAGACTCCACAATAATATACCACACAACTAAATTCCTCACAAAACTTTGTCGAGTTCCTTGTTATGTACACCCTCACACATCAAATTAACAGGGTGGTAAATACCTTCCGGTAGGCTACCCACAAACCTCCCTCACAACAAACCAGAATACATTATCTTCAAATCCTCCCAAATTGTTGTTTTCTCACTCCGTCTAATAATGGTCCACCACTTCATACGGGGGCTCGTTTCCTGTGGACCCCCAATAAATAATCCCCAACTTATATAAATAAAAAACAACAAACAACGCCTTTGTAGTAAAATTATAAACAGCAACAAACTCAATAATAGTATTAACCCTCACTCTAACAGGATCTGGACTTTACGCGTCGTACCTATTCGTCTCCTGGTGTGTTCTTCTACTGCATAAATATGATGCAGAATCTTCGTCTACTAAGAGCGAGCATGGAACAAGGAGTTCAAAATTAGAATAATTATAAGGACTATACGAACTTGAATTTTGTATCTCTGCTACTGTCGTTGAGAATGTGTGTGCTCTGATACTTGCATTCTTATTTCTATAGCGTGTTAGTAGGTGTAGTGATTCGTGGGGGGCAAAGATTAGTTGAGTAGTAGTCTCTCTGAGATAATGGTTTGGATGTTCAGTGTTTGCGGCGCAGAAAGAGGCGTGCGTAGAGATAGGAACGTATGCTGCTGATGGATGTGCGATGTGGTGTGTGTGGTTCTGTGTCGATTTGCTTGGGGGTCATTTTCTTCTTGTTTACAGCTCCTGGGGTTGTGGGTCTGATGTGGAGCTCCTGTTATGGCGAATAGAGCGGAGATGGGCCTAGAGATACGGAGGAAGGGTTGGAGTTGTTTCACACAATACCGATACCAACTTCGAAATTTATCGTTTTACGATTACCGTATAGACCGGCCGATTACCGATGTTACTTTTTTTAAATATATTAAAGGCATTATTATGTATAACCACAATAAGTTAGGCCAACTTGGTTATGTAGTTTGCACCCACGTATGTGTGGCGGCTACGTAGTTTGCACCCTTAGTTACTGCTTGCTTTCCATTTGATTGGTGCAAACTTTTATGTACGAAAAATAATAATGTTTGATGCTGAGTTCAAGCTTTTGTGGATCCAAGATTTGCCGTGAAATGTTGTGGTTGCAATAAAGTGCAGTCTTATAGTCAGTGGATTGATGGGTTTTACTTATAATTAAATCTTTCATCAATAGTGCCAATAGTAATAGTTTTCAAGGTCGAGTCATGTTTGCATTTTAATTACCTTTTTCAGAGATTGTGGCGGGTGCAATTGCGGAGGATATGTCCATTTCATTTTCAGAAAATTATTTGTCGCTGGTTGTTTACTGTTTGGTGTTTTGTAAAGATACGTGGATACAGATGTATTATGGTTATTCGGTGATGAATTATTTTGCTGTATTCACGTACCGGGTAATTTCAAAATATCACGTATATCACCTCTCTTTTTTTACCGATATCGAAACCCGAGTACACTGCGGTAAGCTTTAGACTCAAAGTATTGTATTTTGCATTCCATGACTCCACAAACCATTATTTGATTCGATTTTCACCATAAATTCAAACTCACCATAAAATCAATAATAATTAAAACTAATTTTCAGAAAAATATATTTAAGGTTATATGGTTTAGCTATATCTTTATTAGCAGGACGTTCATTTTCCTTACTTACTTTCGTAATATTTTGATTCGATTATTCTGTTTGTATGAATTTAAGAAATTATTTTATTGATATACACTCTGAAGGCAAGGCCGGAAGCAAGTGACAAAACAGAATTCAACTATTCGGCCACTTCTCATTGTAGCAAATAGAGTGCTACTTAAAAGGTATTGTACACAGCAATCTTACACTCTAACAGAGGAAAAACAGCCACAATTGTGAATGACCAATGTGGATAAATTTTGTTGGCATGATTGTGAGCTTGTCAATTGACCCGCGGGGCAGTGGTTAAAATATGGGAAATTAATAACCTATCTGGTGATATCTGCCCGGGCAGTGGTTTATAATAACATCTGGTTATCTTGCCCCGGTGGCGGCTGTGGTTTTTTTATATTTTTAATCATATGGGTATCTAAAACTATTCTGGTATCTGTTCCGGGAATATGTGGTTGGAGCTATTAAAAACCATCTCGGAGATCATAGGCCCGTTTTTAAGCGTGCAGTTAGTAAACCATTCTACCACTTCTTAATTTCGATTTTGAAATTCAAATATTCACAGTGATTCGGTAACTGTGAGGTAAGGATGAAGATTAGGATCAAGTAGAAGCTGATAATTAGCTCATGCACGTGTGTGTCGTACGTAACTTGTATCGACTCAGATAAACTATGGGTTCGGTAGCATTAAGTCTTTCTGACACAATATCAATGTGTTGTTATTGGCTTTACTAAATAAAATTTTTTTAGCCTTTTTTCTCCCAAATACATCTTCAATTTCTGTAAGAGCTATTATATCTTGGAAATTATTTTATTTTGATAATTTTTCTCCTGTTGACATTATCAGAAATGTGGCCATATAAGCATAAGGTAGGGCCCTTGCAAATTCGTGGAGACATAGAATCTACACTCTTCGAGAAAGCCATGATGAAATTTTAAAAATGGAGAGATCTGATTCATTGAGGTTCTATTGGTGTATGTTTTGGGGTTTTTTGTAATGCCATCCTTAATTCCCATCTAATCTGAGACATTAACTTCTATAAAGGATTATGAAAAATCTTGGGATTCGTAGCAAATTGAAAGCTTGATCAAGGTTACCTGATCAGGTTACAATCCCCGAAAGTTTTTTCATATTCCTAAAAGAAAGGTAATATTGCAGATGCCAAATGAATTTTCTGCCATGTTGACAAAGCCTACCACCAAAGTGAAGACATCTGTGGCTCATGACATCGAATATCTTCAATGAAATGAATAAAGCACTTGAAAGACTGACATACAAGTAGCATCTAAATTATTTCATTTAGTTTTACATGAAGACAGGCATGACTATGACGCTGACACCAATAATATTGCATCAATTTGTAGACTTGAAATTGTATAAATTGATTTATCTAGTTAGGCATTCCCTTTTTAAAGGGGTGGCAAAAATCAATACCTTTGAGTTAGAGTCAAAATAAATTTAGACTTCAGAACTGAATCGAACAAATTCATTGATACAGTGCTATACGTGCATGTATGTATGTTCATTTGTTCTATTCAAAAACCCGAATAACCTTTTATTATTAATAAGCAGATTTGGATGCAGCACAAATAACATGGGTTTAAATAACAAAAGAGTATAGTTTCCACCCCAATTAACAAAAAACAATCATACATTGTAGTCTATTATAACAACCGGGTTAGCTCAATTGGTGAAGCATTAGGGATATGCTTCGAGCTACGTGTCTCTAACATCCTGGGTCGAACCCCAATGAGGGTTGATTATATGCGAGAGGTCTGCTGGACGCCTCGTCAGTATTTGGTTCACTTAAGCGCTGCTTACAAGTTCCTCCACCAACCATGTCCATGCAGAGAAATGAGTGAAATGTTAAGCCAAAAACCTGACCCCCAATTTGAAAGTGTCTGCACGAGAGGTCGTGGTTCAGCATACAGTTAAGCCATATTCTCGGCATTCCTCTCCTGCAGGAGAAAAATGAAATTCTTTTCTTATGCGATATATCGTGATGTTAGTGAAAAAATTTTTCTAACATACCTTTTACAATAGGCTTAGCACCAGCAATATAGACTTGCTCCTGTGAAGTTGTTTCATTGAAGACTTTGTCAAATGTGTAGGTTTTGGACTGAAAATTAAAAAAAAAGTAAGAAAAAAACAAGACAAATTCTGATTCTTGCTTCACATTTTTACACAATTTTATTTCTGTAACGTTTTGTCAGACCAAAATTCTCTTTTTCAGACAAGCATTTTGTCTATTTGGTCACTGTTAATCTTACTGCTATATCTTTGCATTTAACGCATGCGTATCTTTTAACAAAGGCATGGAAGAAGAATAAGTACTTAGCACACGTTATCCTGACCAATCGCAGAAAAAATAACTACCGTACAGATTTTTTCGTTCCTGAAATTAATTTTAGGCAAGATTAGAAACAGGGTGACATAATCTTGTTTTTCTTCGGGTTTCTGAAATGTTCATGCCATTTTCTTCGAAGTGAAAAAAAAAGCTTCCAAACCATTAACACTACTGCTATTTTAAATCATTACAATAAGGCAAAGGCAAAAAATGCAAAATGAACAATCGCATATATGGGGGAAAAAAATTCCATAGGATTGAATCGCTATAGTAAAGGGAAGCGAGAGATATCTGCTCAGTGGTGAAACTATCTACCACTTGTCGGGATTCTGCAATGCACAAGTGCAGAAATAAAGACGAACAACCCGATGAAAATATTAATTTTTGCGTATTTTGTTTAAACTCGAGACAGGGTAAGAGTTCAGTCAAAAATCTAAGCCATTTACTGCTCTGAGGCAAAGTGCAATATTCATTAATCTATGCGTTGCCGTAATAATCTTTAATGACATTAAACAGAAGTTCAATCAAAATGAAAAAATGCACAGCTCAAAATGAACGAATCATTTTTGTCCTTCATTCGTTCTGGGTATTCTTTGGACCCATCACATTCGTTACCATCGCTATTATAGATTACCTATTACCAACTTCATCATAATTTATGGGTAAATGTGAATAGTCAAGATTTTCCGGGTTTCTGATCAAAAGTAGTCTAATGTTTCGATTAGGGTTATTGATTGACTTTGTAGTGAAATAATGAAATATGCCAAAATTTAATGTTGTGAAATTTAACGTAAATCAGGACCTCACTGCAAAATATGGTCAATATAGGGATTCAGTTTATCTGGAATGTTGAAACATTCCATTCATTATGATGAATTTCGAAACTGTTTCAACCAACAAGGACAAACTTTAGAATCCTGTTGAATTTAGGAAGTGGTACATGGTTTCATCATCGTCCAGTGCAGATACCACTCACTGCACTTTACCCTAGTGGTTTAGTTCCGTTTTGGATGTTTTCCATTTAGAATGCAGCTGCTAGTACTACATTTATTAGTAGCTCTTTGCTATCAAGTGACCGTTGGTTGGTTCCTTTTAGACACTGCTTGCGATCTTGCTTAGAGTGAATTCCAATGAAATAAATTTGTCAAAGTGATAAATGAAGCTTCTGACCTATGCCCAGGAGTACAGCTAACCATAACGCATAAATTAATTCAGAGTGGCGTAATATGTATTATGAAAACAGATTCGGACATTTTGTTGCAAAATGGTAAAGTATAAGCAATTTCGTTTACTTGAAATGATTCAGAAATGATGAAAATTCAAAAAAGTGTACTTTTTCTAAAAAAAACAGATGTCAATTTTGAGGTCTTCAACAATTTCCTGAGAAAATGTCTTTCTTTATTTATCATAATACGAATAATTGATTCGATGCTGAATTCAAGAGATATTAAATTTTGGCCACCCCGAAACAAAAGCAACAGGTTAGAAACATCTTGAATTGAGCATAAGACAATCCAGGGAAACAAGCTTCTGTTCTATGCCCAGGTATCTAACCAACCACAATGCCTTCTGTTCCATGCCCAGGTATCCA
>OZ023152.1:19639475-19652380 GCA_963675895.2 Styela plicata
AGAAATTATCATTTTACAATAATATGTGTTCATTATTAATTAGGATTTCGTTCCAAATTAGACAAATCATTTTCAAAGTATGAATGATTTTTCAAAGTATGAATAGTCGCTTTCAAATCAAATCTTAAATGACAATATGACCTTTCTGTGAATTGAATACGGTACCTTTGCTTGTCTATAAGTGGCTGCACATACAGGGCCTTGGGCAGGATGGTCCACTCCAAGAAATGACTATAAAAATAGAGTCTTTGTTCGACAGCATTTTGGAAGGATTTGATCAACATTTTTTTAAAATTGTAAAATGATTTATTTCGCAATACAATTATCAAATGATAAATTTCTTGCCAGTGTCCTTTTCATTATTATTATTTATTGCTAGGGTCTAGTTTATATTGCTGTATTTCGAAGTCCTAAAATGTCACATTATTAAAAAAGAAGACTTTCAGCACATACCTTTTTAATTTATTTACCTCTTCACTGGCAGATCCACCAATTGAATTAGGTTTTGTTCAAATTTCAAGCTCTTTATCAATAATATTAAAAAATTATTTTTAAATTTCCAGATACAGATTTCATGGTTCTAAACTTTCTCATTGTTATTTAAAGTTCAATTATTCATTCAACACTGTATTCACCTTGTCGGATAAAAAAGTTCATGAAAGTTTTGAAAAACTTTGAAATTAGTGCGCTGCGATGATATGGAGTCCGAAAATGTGATGATTCTCTTTGGCCATTTGTGTTTCCAGATTCTAGATTTTTTTCGATTGTGCTGTAATACTATGTTGCCCGAAATATTTTTAATAAACCTAGTTGAAAAATTTCAGATTTTTTTGAGTGTAGGTCACTGATGGAATGTGTCGATGAGGCACAGTTCATCTGTGGCGCATGCTGTACGGAATAAAAATTGTGATAGGTAACAAGGTTGATATTTCCGAATGTGATTAAAAAAGTTTTTAGCAGAAATTTGGAAATGAGAATGTTTGAAACATTTCTGATCGATTTTCATTTGGGTATTTGGGCGGCCGTTTCCATCTTCAGCGCCAAGAGTCTTTTACTTCAGTATATGTGTTGGTATTTCGTTGTACCTCTGGCGTGCTGTGTTTAATTTTGCATCTTTATTTGGATCATAAATATCATAGACAAATGTATTAGGAATGTGTTTTTTTAAAAATCGCCTGGACTTGAGAAGGTGCAAGTGAGATTGCTGATGCTGAATTTACTGGCGAATGTTGCGCGAACTCATGTTGACGTTGTGTGTCGAAAATCTCTGATTTTGGTCTCTTTTATTGGAACTTGCTTCGAGCAAAGCTGGAACTAGTGCCTAAAAGGAGCAAGCTAGTGCTCAATCACAAAGAGCTATTATAAGACTTGGTACTGGCAAACTGAACTGAACCATTATGATGAAGTGCAATGAGTGGTATCTGCCCTGAACGAGGATAAGGCCATCTACCACTTCTTTGTTTCCTTCTAGTCACCTTTTACAACACGCAGGAAATAAGTTAAGACTATTCAATAAAGCCTGTATTCGCTCTCGTCAGTCAATCCAGAGCGTAACAATTTGGGGTTTAGGTTCTATTGGGAAGATATTTCGCCAACGGACCTAGGTGTAAGGACTTGTTTAGGGTGATCCTTACAACTCATTGGCTGCAACACAGGCCTTGTTCTATTAGGCATCAATTAATGAGGCTTGTATGCATTATTATGTGGTTTTGAATTTGTTGTTATGATAATACGTTGCACTACGACTCAAAGCGCTGGTCACACCTACCCCGTCCATGATAATTACAAGTTAGGTAAAAACTTCCACTCCTGACCCCGAAGGGGCATCAATTAATGAAGGCTTGTATGCACTATTATGTGTTTTTGAATTTATTCTCATGACCATACGTGGCATAACAGCTCGTTGTATTGGTTACACCAACCATGCACATGAGCATGAAAATTAGATGAAGTTGGGTAAAAACTTCCAACCCTGGCTCCGAAGGCAACTAACTGCATGATAGTTTGAGGTCTGCCATATAGCAATGAAGTGCTACTTATTTCTTCTATAACTATCATAAAACACAAATGGTATCTGCCCAGACCATATCTGCATTTAAGAACCTTTTGCCAGTGTAATTTCTCTACAAATTAGCCGATTCCGGGAAAAAGACTTATTATTTCAAATAGACATAATCACTAGAGCTGGGCAATTCGAAGCACGATTTATCAGTAGTGATTCGTTCATAGGAAAGAAAGCTTGTTGAATGAACTAGGATTTTCATTTTTACCGACGAAATGCAATCGATTAGGGTCAAATTTGACCAAAATCGATTATATTTCGTCGTTAATATATGAAAATCGTTGCTCTTAGTGTGAATTGAAAACACACTATAACCTATTAATTTCTTTATTTCCACGATGGAGACAAGTTATGATAGTAAAACGGGATATATGTTATGTCATAGAATTAGTGATTCGAAAAATATATTCGAATCAGATCATATTCCACATGAAATTCATTTCTGTAACGTTGTGTCAGACTTCTTCAGGTAAGCATTTTAAAAATGTGAATGCTTCTCTGAAGAAGTCTGATTTTGGTCAGACAAACGTTACAGAAATAAATTTGTCTAAATGCGAAGCAAAACTTTGAACCTCTCTAGTTAGACATAGTTACTCTTGCTACCGTATCCTTGCATGTACTACATAGGGATCCGCAAACACAAAGGCACAGAGGAAGGATAAGTAGTTAGTCCACGTACCCCGGACCAATAGCATTTGTTCTAATGGTGGTCATTTTCTTTAGGTGTTTCGAGCAGTAGATTAGCCAACATTCGGGATCTACGCAATTAAATGATCATATTCATTGTTTCCTTCCTTAATGAAATTGTTTCTAAGCAAAAGAAATCCTATGGCAATAACTTATTAGCTAAGAGCCACTACACTCTTGGGAGCATAAAAAATCCAAACAGAACTGAAGCGCTACAAATAATAAGTGCAGAAAGTGGTATCTGCCTTGGGTTATGATGACCATGGACTAGATTAGGGTTCTTCAAACTTTTTTCATCACGACCCACTTTACACTGCCAAATTTTTTTGCGACCCCCACAGACTAAAATAAATAACAATAAAGTAAAATTTAATAATACAGAAAATATCGAAAAAATGATAATAAAAGACTGATGTGCTTGCATATTCTCGCACGAAAGATTGAATCTTCGCTCTATTTCGGTGATGGCGGGTCTCAGTACTGGTTCTAAATCTTTCAAATTTGATCGATATTTGGTTTTTACATAAGTTAGAGTCGAGAAATATTTGTCACACGGATAAGTGGAGGCAAAAGGTAGAAGAGCAAGCATGACCAGTTCTGACAATAATGGGTATTCTGTTTTTACGCTAACCCAAAATGAGCATTACCTCCCCCAGCACCAGTAGCCTATCATTCTTTAGCATGCTCTCTAAACACAGAATCTTAAACAACTAGAAGCGAAGTTTTGTGCCGTAACAATGGTTCTGTCATACACATTGGCTCGTCTACGTTCGGTTTTGTTCTGGCTGAGAGAGGCGTAGGCTTACTTTATTTTTAATTTAAATGTTTAAAATGTATTCTTGTTAATACTTTAATACTCTTCTTGAAATATTCCGCGACCCCCATTGAGTTCTTTTGCGACCCCCAGTTTGAAGAACACTGGACTAGATCCTCAATTTCAATCTACCGGAGTCTATAACAAAAAACACACACGTGTCAGACGTTCTTCATGATTTATTTCTCAAAAGTACTGAAAAATTATTGTTGGTTGACTTGTACCATGATGTTGAAACGACTTCTGAAGATGATTTCTGAAAAATAAGAATTGCATGATTACTGGATTATTCACCTGTCCATTTTAGTCTAAATTTCATTCGGAATTCACTACATAGATAGGGTGCATCAGTATCTCAGATAAACAAAATTGTTGATATTTGAACAAATTCCACACAGGAAAAACAGTTTTGTCTAATTTGTCCCGCTAAATGTACTTTTAATAACCGTTGACCATATTTGGCTATCT
This sequence comes from Styela plicata, assembly GCA_963675895.2. Classification (NCBI taxonomy): domain Eukaryota; kingdom Metazoa; phylum Chordata; class Ascidiacea; order Stolidobranchia; family Styelidae; genus Styela; species Styela plicata. The sequence goes on from OZ023152.1 coordinate 19,643,507, forward strand.
TCTCCTGTTGGATAAAAATTTTCCATGAAGGGGCTTCTAAAAGTTCCAATCCTTTCAAGTTTTTCTATCTTTCAAACCAAAGCATGTTTTTGGCAAACAATAAGTTTGCGGGACAAATTCGCTGTTTCTCCTGCGCAATTGGAAGTTTTATCAAAGCAACTTTTGCCAAGCATGTGCCACTGAGGTATCGGTCCATCAGTGACGCGTGCTTGATAAAATAAAATTGCTAATTGGGAAGTCAGCAAAGTTATGATTTATGTCAAATATACAACATGATTTGAAATATCCGAGTTGAATGAGCTACATGCACAAAAACTCCATTACTCTATTTCGTGGGCGCGATGGCCTAGTGGTTAAATATGTTGGCATCGCAGGTTGAAGATCTCGGGTTCCGAGTCCCGGCGAGTCCGGCTCACTTATCCATGCCCACCACTCAACCCAGGGTGTAATAACTTGGATAGGCTAAGCCGAACAGGAAAAGACCATATTTTTCCAGCAATTGTAACCCTGCTAGATTATAAGTGGCCGCTGTTACAGGAGTGGCTGTAAAAAAAATACTCATGATCAATACAGCTCAAGAAAATAATGAATCGGACGATCGGAAAGATTGTGTGCAAAAAAAGATTACCGGAGAATCCTAGTTTTCAGAATAGAAAAATAACAACACACGATAAAAAGTCGATTCTAAAACGATTTATGATTTTTTCCCCTTATTTTTAGCGAAATCCACTCTGAGTAAAGCAGCTGGTAGTGTCTAAGAATGACCAACTAACAGCCACTCCATAGCGAAGAGCGTAACATGTGGTAAAGTGCAAGGAGTCATATCTACTCTGGGCGATGGTAAAACCATCTCCCACTTTTTGTTTCCATGTAGTCACCTTTTATGACAGGTAGGAATATTCTAAAGCCCGTACTGTTGATGTATCGGTTGGGCTTAAGTTACAGACACGCTGAAGCAGTCACAAGAAAATTCTAACGTTTATTGATTTGTCTGGCATCTAGTATTGTCCTGTTCAAGCACGGTCCATCATTGGCACATGCTTGAAAAAGTAAAATGCCTGATAGGAAAGTGAGGCAGCAATCTTCATCCAAGAATCAGTGTACCAGAATATTACCTCAATATTTCGCAGGACATCGCCCAACAGTTCTCTACTTGAGGCTAATTTTTCATAGATTTTAACATCGAGTAGAAATTCATTCAAACAAGTACAGACTATCTGGCAATTTTCAGCGTTCGTAAAATCTGAAGATAAATAAAAATATGTTAATTCCCTTTTTGTTTGATAAGACGGCCTAGTACTCGACACATTGGCATCACAGGCTAGATTGTCTTGTGATTATCATGTTGGCACCGCAGGTTGAAGATCTCAAGTCCTGGCAAGTGTGGTTAGACAATCTATGCCCACCACCAAGGCTGGTGGTACGGTAGGGTACGAAGTTCGGTACGGTACGATTGAATTATCTGGTACGATAGTACGGTACGATTCATTTTTTCAATTTTCGTACTTGGTACGGTACGAAGTTCGATATTTATTTCACCAGTGTGGTAGAAGCTTGTTTTACTTTGGGCGTCCAAGATGTATATGTCATTTTCTACGGGTGACGAACAACCTTCGTCCACTGCATGGTTTTGAATCTTTTTCCATGGTTTGCTTGCTACCAGACATATGCTACCAAAGACATTTTGATCTTTTAGCAAGAGTTATATTATAAAAGATTGCCAGTTTGTTTACGAACAACCTTCGTGCACTGCCATTTCTGATGATTTTAAATCTTTTTCCGTAGTTTGCTTGCTACCATGCATATGCTACCAAAGACATTTTGATCTTTTAGCAAGAGTTATATTATAAAAGATTGCCAGTTTGTTTACGAACAACCTTCGTGCACTGCCATTTCTGATGGTTTTAAATCTTTTTCCATAGTTTGCTTGCTACCAGACATATGCAACCAAAGACATTTTGATCTTTTAGCAAGAGTTATATTATAAAAGATTGCCAGTTTGTTTACGAACAACCTTCGTGCACTGCCATTTCTGATGATTTTAAATCTTTTTCCATAGTTTGCTTGCTACCAGACATATGCTACCAAAGACATTTTGATCTTTTAGCAAGAGTTATATTATAAAAGATTGCCAGTTTGTTTACGAACAACCTTCGTGCACTGCCATTTCTGATGATTTTAAATCTTTTTCCATAGTTTGCTTGCTACCATGCATATGCTACCAAAGACATTTTGATCTTTTAGCAAGAGTTATATTATAAAAGATTGCCAGTTTGTTTACGAACAACCTTCGTGCACTGCCATTTCTGATGGTTTTAAATCTTTTTCCATAGTTTGCTTGCTACCAGACATATGCAACCAAAGACATTTTTGATCTTTTAGCAAAGAGTTATATTATAAAAGATTGCCAGTTTGTTTACGAACAACCTTCGTGCACTGCCATTTCTGATGATTTTAAATCTTTTTCCATAGTTTGCTTGCTACCAGACATATGCTACCAAAGACATTTTGATCTTTTAGCAAGAGTTATATTATAAAAGATTGCCAGTTTGTTTACGAACAACCTTCGTGCACTGCCATTTCTGATGATTTTAAATCTTTTTCCATAGTTTGCTTGCTACCAGACATATGCAACCAAAGACATTTTGATCTTTTAGCAAGAGTTATATTATAAAAGATTGCCAGTTTGTTAAATTTTCTTCTGACGGAATCCATTTTTTCGGGTGTCCTGTTAGCAGAGTAGCTGACATCCTGTTAAACACGGCTAATTAAAAAGAGCACTGGCGATGGTGAAGCTTTTAAAATCACCAGAAGAATATGATTGTGTGGGTTCGAATTCCCGATTTTCCTGCGCAATTTTCTTTTTATTGAAATTCACTCTAAGCAAGGCAGGGAGCAGTATTAAAAAGTAACCAACTAATGGTAACCAACTAATAGCAAAGAGCTACTATAAGATGTAGTACCAGCAACTGCACTCTAAGCGAAAAACCTCCTAAACAGAACTGAACCATCATGGTAAAGTGCAGTGAGTGGTGCCAGCCCTGGGTGATGATAGAACCATCTACCACTTTTTTGTGTCCTTTTAGTCGCCTCTTACGGCATGCAGGAAATACGCGAGGACTATTCTAAAAGTCGTACCTACAGCGCTTAATAGGAAAAGTTTCACCAAATCAAAGCGTCAGTGTGAATAATATTTAAATTTTAATCTGTGGGAGTGGAAAGCCAGAAATATGTCTTAACCACATATTGAACCACAACCTCTTGTACAGATACAAGAAGGTCGGGATGAGGTTTTTTGTCAACAGTTTCAGATTTTTGCTGTGCATAAACATGGTTGGTGTAGGAAGCCGTAATTATCGGTTACGTAATATGAGCAAGCGAGGTGTCCAGCTATCCTCTCGCATATATCTACCTCATGGAGGATTTGAACCCAGGACGTTAGTGACAGTGTTGGGAACGAGTCACTTCACTTTGAGTCAAGTCGAGTCAAAGAACACACAAGTTGCGACTAGAGTCCAAGTCTTATCAAAATGTGAAATTAGATTTTTGAGTCAAGTAGAGTCACTGTACTTTCGAGTGCAGCGGGGCGGTTTAGAGAAATAACAGTGTGCTCGCCAGCACAGTCCGATAGACTGCGCAACCTATAAAACGCTTTCAGAAGACTCCTGCGTGCTGCAAAAACCACACAATAAGGTTCGTCGAGGATGATGCAAATGTATTGAAACGGCAACAACGGCTACAGATAAACATTAACACATTGACTGAAACTGATACCGGACGACCCTGCCACCGCCAAGGCGGCGGGACGGAAAGAGCGCGTCGCTTACCAGCAACGTGGTAATATCTCAAGTCGTGACCTTTGAACCTTCAACCTCTATAAGGCTCAACTTAGTTTCTTAGTGGACCGAAATATAGAGAAGCGTCACTGTAACATTAACTCAAGACAGCAAGGAATATACCAAAAATCCAGTACCGTCACAATGCCCTCGTTTTTCTTAGAGGAAATTTCTAAAAAATTTACTCTCCAAAAACCCAAATTACCCTATTTCGACAGGATATGAAAGTTAACAAATAAGAAACGAAATACGTAAAAGCATATACACAAAATTACAAGAGAAATCAGCATTTGATGACACATCAATATTCACAAAAAATGTACAGCTCCCAATCTTATATCTATTTAATTTATTGCTCTCGTTTCGCTCAGTTCCCAGAATATATAACGTGCATATATGTAATCAAGCTCTGTAAACTTGTCGCTCTTTAAACCCCAGTATGGGCAATTTTTACACGCGTACTCAACACAGTGCTTCGTCCACAGCACTTCCCTTTTTTCCGCTCCCATAACTGTCCATACCGTAACTTGAACAGCGAATTGCGCCACACAGTCGCAATGTTCAAAACAGGCCAAAGTTCATCTACTGCACACAACTACGACTCCCGAAGATACATCAGACGTCTCTAAAAGCATATCCATAACAATCATGCTTGGTCCATCGTTGACCCACGTCTTTCGCAAAGCAGGCTTCCAGCAGGAATGAATCGCATCCTGTGAAACTCAAGACCGCCACGCATGATTACATCAATTCTTCGAAACCCAAACTCAACAAATACCATCAATCCACTTGGTTTCCGACGATACCAAACAGCAAAAAATTGCACATACCAAGAAGCATACTGAAACGTTGATCAAAATAGTTTCTCTGGTACTACAGAAAGGTAAAATATCGAAGTCTATATACAAAGCTGCTTTCCGTCCACCAGTATGTACACGACTGAAATCCAAGAGCAGGTCACATTTCCCTTGAAGTTGTAATTGTTACACCATCTAGCATCATCCTGGCGTGCTCGCCAATTTTGCAGCGGGGCGGTTTAGAGAAATAACAGTGTGCTCGCCAGCACAGTCCGATAGACTGCGCAACCTATAAAACGCTTTCAGAAGACTCCTGCGTGCTGCAAAAACCACACAATAAGGTTCGTCGAGGATGATGCAAATGTATTGAAACGGCAACAACGGCTACAGATAAACATTAACACATTGACTGAAACTGATACCGGACGACCCTGCCACCGCCAAGGCGGCGGGACGGAAAGAGCGCGTCGCTTACCAGCAACGTGGTAATATCTCAAGTCGTGACCTTTGAACCTTCAACCTCTATAAGGCTCAACTTAGTTTCTTAGTGGACCGAAATATAGAGAAGCGTCACTGTAACATTAACTCAAGACAGCAAGGAATATACCAAAAATCCAGTACCGTCACACGAGTCATGAGTCGAGCCATATACTTGAAAGTCTAGATTAAAAATATGAAACAAAGAGTTTCCATCCACACGGACCTTTTAACTGTGATTTAAATCTCCAGATCATGTAGCTTTGATGCTAGAGCCATCTATCATAATAATGAATAATAATAATATTAAAAAACGTAGAATTTCAATAACACTTTCGCTGTAGCGAAAGCCTTAATTATGGTAACTCATAAACGAAATGTTTAATCGAGCAAAAATTATTTTTATATGCCCTGGATAAGTGTACTTGACATCATTGCACGTTAGAATCTGTTCCTGCTGATACTATTCCTTTGAAGTTCTGGATTTGGATAGTTTACTATACCGAATTGGCCTATTCTGTATTAGACTATTTTAAAATGCCATCCAAGGCACAATTATTTGAACTACTCAATTACTTTAAATTGAATATTTAGTAAATGTTCGGTGTTTCTGTGATGTTAGAGCGACTTCAACTGACATTTTGACAGTGACTGCAGTAGCACGTTAATTTCCTTTGAATAAATTAATTAAAATACAGAATCTGTGAAAAGGGCGGCAAAAAAGAGGGATTTTCCCCCGGAGATGCAGAAAAGGGAAAGAGGATTTTCATCCAAAAATGTGCTCAATGCCACGCATATGAAGCTGGGAAAAAACATAAGACAGGTATAATGTAATTATTTTTTAAATCCACTCAAATGGATCACCCTATTCAAGGCATTGTATCACCGACCACCAACACCCAGGTTTAATGTTGTAGGAAAGAAAGATATGATCTTTTCTTGTCCAGCTGAGCCTACCGAAGTTACTACACCCTGGCTTGAGTGGTTGGCATGGATTAACGATCTGGACATACTTGGGCTTGAACCAGTAATTTCAATCTGTAATTCCAACACAATACCCATAAGGTCATCACACCCGCATTTATGAGTTTTTGTTTAGTAAAAGCAGTGTTTTGATGATGATATGAAGCTATTTCATTAAGTTGAAATTATTGCGTGAAGCTTCAGACTCTCAGACCATGTGATTATGTTGACCTGTTCAGGATATTGATATTGGAGTTTGCCACTTGACATCATAACTATTCTAATAATGAATCTAAATATTGGTGCCTGATTAGCTTGTTAAAATTATTAGAAATGCACTCACAGCTATACATCCACAGCTGTTCTGTATTTGAGTAACACAGGTTTAATTCACACCAGTTAACTGGACGGCAAACCTTGGCTATGCATTCTTTCACCCACCGTTTTCATCTTTCCTCTTCCCGAATTCATGCGGATACCAACTAACTGTAATTTTCATTTAAAAGGTCCAAATCTCAATGGTCTCATTGGACGTAAAACTGGACAAGCAGCAGGATTCACATATACAGATGCCAACAAGAACAAAGGTCGGTTTTAATATAAAAATATTTACTAAAACTGAGCCAGAGAAATGTAACCTTAACATCAGGGATGGAAAATGTGGGATTCACAATAGGATAGGATATCATTTTTATCTTGCGGGGGAGGAAAGCCGAGAATACAGCTTAATCATATGGCGAACCTTGACCTCTCGTGCAGATACCGGTTCCGAATCAGGGTGAATGTTTTTGGATTATCGTATTCCTCATTTTCCTGTGCATGGACCTGGTTGGTGGAGGAAGCTGCAAGCAGCGCTTATGTGAACCACAGTGTACCGGCGAGGTGTCCAGCAGATCTCTTGCATATAACAATCATCCTTAACGGGGCTTGAACCTGTTTCATGACGATCAGAGATGCGTAGCTTGAAGCGTGTTCCTAACGCTTTATCGATTGAGCTAACCCCAACATACTTGCTTGGTCTTGTCAAGTGACTGAAATTGATGGAAAAAATGCATTGTTTTACCATGGCCCTGAAAATATACAACTTGCCAATCTACATCATAACTCTTCTGTTCGGGATGTTTTCCCGCTGCAGGTACTGGTAGCTTGCAGTTACTTGTACGACAAGTTGGTGCTCGATATTTGTGTTTTCCTTCTTTCAACTATTTTTTGCTAGAGTTCTTTTTCTCAAATTTGACATTATTGGTTCAGTCGAGCAAACACGAATGTTCTTTTTTATTAATATCAATCAATTATTTATTTCAATATTTCCACAAAACAAAGAATAGAAAGGACATAGTCAAAGCCCGATATAAGTTTTAAGAAGAAGTACAGCAGAATATTAACAAAGTACTTGTCTGTGTTTTCCTAACCTCCATGGTCGGTTTTTCTTATAAATCTTTACTGATGATGTATCGGGCGTTGTTGCAATATATTCTTACAATATAGTCAAATTTAAAACTTCAACCTAAATTATTTAATGAAATCTTTTTATATCCAGGCATCACATGGGGACCAGACACATTAGAAATCTACTTAACAAATCCAAAGAAATATATTCCAGGTAAGTCTAGTTAAAGTCCCTCTGGTGTTGTCTGAAAAGTTTAGTTAGTTTAAATTCTTTATACAAGTGGCAACCCTAGACGTAACAGTTTGAAGGCTCTAAGGAAGGTCTGATAATGTCGCCTTGTTTCGGCCAATCACCAAGTTTGATAATTATGTATGCCACAATCGAATATCTCATGATTTAAGCTTCTAATCCATTATCTGAGTCAAGGTCTTGGACAACAAGTGGTGCCAAAAGCAAATATTTTTTTCTGCATTGAAACAGAGTATTTAACGAATCATAGTCATATAATAAACACACAAATGGATTGTTTCTAATAAGACACATCAAATTGAAATGTTTTAAATTAACTTCTTGATTTTGGATCGCTGGAAAATATTAGTGGATAACTTTCTGAATTATTGAATCACTAATCCCATACTCTGTCGAGGCCCTTTGTGATAGTGGTCTTGCTCGGAGTGATTCACTCAAAAAGGTGACCATAAAAAATGATCAATGAGTAGATTTTTTCAACTTTAATTTTCTTTCCCACAGGAACCAAGATGATCTTCGCCGGAATCAAAAAGAAGGGTGAACGAGCTGATTTAATTGCTTTCCTCCAGGAAGCCACAAAGTAAATGGACAGACAGACAATTTTGCACCAATTCTTTTTAAATAGGAAATGACTTTTTTTTGAATAAATAAACTAAATTATTGTATTTGAATAAGTGATAAAGTTCTTCTTTTTCAATTAGCGGTATTTTCATTGGTTGGGCTTGAATATTCAATGATTAGATACATTTTTGCTTTTGCGATTATACCTAAATTGAATGAAATACATTTTGCAGCAAAACCCTGAAATATGCCAAATTTTACGTTGTAAAATTTGACATATTTTATGATTTTTCAGCTCACTTAAGTGCATCAATTATCTGAATGTTTGGTCAAATTATAGTTGATTTTGAACGTTGTTCTTAAACTAGAAGTCTTAGCAATTAACAATGAATTTTGAACACTGCTTGAAAATTAAATCCAAAAAAACAATATGTCAATGCTGTATTGAAGTTACGTTTTGCTGCGTAATTGTCATTAATACTGAAAATTGCGAAATAAATTCTTATTAAATAAACTCTCATTTCAATTCATTGCCATATAAAGTTCTGTTATGTTGTGCGTAGTTCCCTTATAATGTTCTCTTCATTGAGATCTTAATAAT